>CAAKHC010011343.1:21891-52167 GCA_901007825.1 Macroramphosus scolopax
AATATCATTATCGCTTTGACCTTTTGAAAAAAGGCCGAACCATTCCATCAGAGGAGAGCGAGTGTCTGGTTAGCTTATTCAAATACATTTCAATGACCTGGGAAATAAACGTGTATATGAAAGCTCACATTGTTTGCTTCCAAACAATACATTTCACCCAAAAATGGATCTAAAGATATCAGGTACCGTGTATTGTGTTCCCCAATTACATTTAAACTACTCATCAGTTCCAGTCAAGTGTAAACATTCCCCTTAGCTTTCCCACAGGAGAATGTAGCCATGGCTGCCAAATAGAAGTTGACTAGGGTAATAACTTTGTTTTATGGTTTAACCTGTAGCACGACCCCGCTGCCAAACCTAGTACTCACCAGAGCAGGCCAAGCCGTGGCTGATCCTGGGACTCCAGTAGTCCCACTACCACCACTCCGACTGGCCCAAACAATGGAGTCTTCCACCAACACGGCTTTCACCCCGTCATCATACACCTGCACCCAAGAACACCGCTGCATAGCATTCTCAAACTCCACAAAAACCTGAAGTAGGAAAAATGAGAGCAAAAGAGAAAATAAGTTAAGGATTCACAATGGACAGTTTTTCTTCAATGGCATTTATATTACCCACAATGCAACTTAACCAACAGTTTAAGCAGCTCCCTCTTTAGCTGCTAATAATTTTTTACTACTTTTTTCCCACATGCTGCTGTGTAAAATCTGTGAACGTCCCGTTAAAGGGGTATTACACTGTCACACCTCCTTCACTAGCCTGCTCTGGGTTAACCTTTCCACTGGTAGCAATGGTATTACAACTTTCTTCAGTTCTGCTCCCTGAATCATCTGGTCTTCTGTCGCTTTTCAGCTGCTTTAGTGGGGTTGCAGGACAAAATGATTGCAAACACGAGTAACACAACAGGGTGGCAGTCCAGAGCCCTGCTAATCATTTCATAGACGGCCAGGAAACAAGTTATTCAAATCAAACATGCAGTCCAAAGTGGGAATATGTGTTGAGATTGTCCGATTAACTAACACTTTTTCTTTAAACTACTTGCCAGTGCAGACAGGGATAAAAGCACATTAAGAAATTAGGTACATTTATGCACACATCTAGGCAGGCTTGTGAAATGTGTGCAATTGTAGAGGATTTAGATCACAGAAGCAGCAGCTATCGGTAATTACTTATCTTTCACGTATTACGTATCAAGACACTATTTAACAAAGAAAGTGATTGATGATTACAAACATCGTACACAGAATCGTGGACGTTTAGTGGCATTCATTAGGCCTGCTGTGGAAGTCGGGGTTATTGATGTTACACAGTGTTCAGGCATCCAAGAGCATTACATAACTTGTCTACCTGCCCTACTGTTCACAGCCTTCACAATCATTTTGTAACAGATATACACAAATTTAGTTAATCAACTAAATGTTGTTCTTGATCATAAAAGTTTCATCTGTTTGAGAAGAGTTTGACAATGCAGTGATTATTGTTATATTGAAAAATATTCCAGAAGGGGATTATAATATCCAAAATAATGTTTTTCTGTTCTCCTTACAAAAGTAACACCTGCAATTATCCAACCAATAATAATTTCGGTCGGACAAGCGCATAACAGACAACTTACCAGAAAACTACAGCCTTTCCTACAACATGCATGTGAAAGGGTATTTTTCAGCATGCTTGTCGTCTATTTACCAGTAAACAAAATGTAAATGTGATTGATGGTTCACCCACATTTTATCACCAATGCTTTTGTTTGCTTAAAGTTGGAGTCAAACTTGAGTCAAAGGATTTTCTGTCAATGAAGTACTTTTTCTCCTGCGGTACGATCCGAGCTCACATATCTTATACTCCAGGAACATGCTGGGGAATCAGGTATGGTGGGCAAGTCACCTTAGTTAGACCAGAGGCCCAGATCGCCTGCCTGGGATTTCAGTAGTTATGGAAATTGTGAGAACAGATCCAGAGGGATGAGTCTTAGACTGTGATGAAAGCTCAACTTTCTGATGTTTGGTAACGATTGTTGTAGGTGATCCTGTTGTAGATGTTACTCACGTCCATTGTGGCCCGTTTTTGGGAACTCCAACAAGGATGGGGAAAATAATAAACTAACAGAACTATTTAACTTACATTACATGACTAAGTGAGTTATTTTAACTTCTTATACACTTATAGTATTTACACTAGTACAGAGCCCTAAGCACGTCGCTCGCCTCCTCCTAAGCGGTTTGCTATGGCAAATACAATATTTTTATACAAAGTTGGCAAGCTAATCTGCAGCGTTGGAAGAAGCAGTGGCGCTTGTTGCTGATTGTCATTAATTGTGTTATGTGGCTAACAACACAACACAATTAATGTGTTGGATAAAAGTGTAGATAACCGCTGTTTACAAACTTGGAGTCTTTTCAGCTGGTACACTAAAAAGACAGCTAGCAAACCATGAGGAGAAATTCTCTGGAAATACTTGGGTAATGGGTAACATTGCTGACGCCCCCTTTAAGTTACATGAAATATAAACAGAATTTTGACGTGTTCCCAACTCATTGAGCACTTGTACTACAGGTCCTTGTGGGTTGGTCAATGAAGCATGCATTTATGCATCTACACAAACATTTTTAAGAAAGTTTTAAAATGTTTTTTTAAACTACTTTATCAAAATAAGTTACTGATAAATCACGAGTGTGTGCTTATTAGACCGTTGCATTTTAAAATGTAGAAAAAACATCACGCGCAGGGGTTAATTTAGGTACATATCAATGCTAATAACTCACATTTTAGCTAGGAAGTGGGTGCATTTATTTAGGTCACCCACCTCCACTACAAATGTCTCAATTGTCTGAAAGATAGCAGCCCTAAACAACGTAGACTAAACACAGATTCGAACGATACGTTTCACTAATTTAAGTGTTTAGAATATTTTTAAAATGCTAAGACGTCTTTCCATGAATAACCTGGATCGCCTCGGTTAAGTAGGAGGTATCCTGTTTCACCCTCATCTCAACTTGCGAGGCCTCTGACGAGCCCAAAAGTAGCTAGCGCAGCAGTCTGACAAGCTAGTGCTTCAGAGTCCTCGCAGCTGGACACCAACTTGTCACAATATCGTGGTCGTCACGTTGGTGTCGTTTGATCTGAGCCCTACAATCAATGGCTACCAGGTAATGAGCCAGATTTCGGGGCGTGAATATCATTCCTTAGGAAGATAGAAAGCGAACAAAGCAAAGGCCAGAGAATCACCGGCCTCGAGTTTAGCTTCGCCTCACTGCCTGTGACTTCTAGCTAGCTATTAGATGCACAGGCTAACGTTATCCGCCAACAAATGCACTATCATTGAAGATTTAATTTTAGCACATAATAGACACTGCTATAATCGCAGTTATTTGATGGCACACAGTATAAAGATCAGTTAGTCGTCATTTAGTTACGCAATACGCCTCAATTTGTATGTAAACACTGACCGTCAGTCCTGCAGCAGGGGTTGTTGTTGTCGCCTCTTCTCCGCTAACCTCCGGAGCGGCCAGGCCGATGACGCTAACTGCCCGCACCGTTCCCCGGAGCCAGTCCCGGGCCCAGGCAGCCTGCTCTACCTCGGATCCATTGGCGGTCCTGCCGTCGTCGAGGAGAAGAAGCAGACGCTTCCCTATCAATTCAAGAGAGTCTCCCATGGTTTGCTCGCAAGCTAGCTGCCTCTATTGAGCCACCATGAACAGTGCAACTTCTTCGCTCGGGATGTAAACTCAAGAACGCTAAAAGACTCGCAGAAAATAACGGCGGCGGTCCCTAAAATTAACCGTTAATGCACAAGCGAACGTATAAGCGGCGGATCAAGTCACGCCGAGACTTCACACAGTCGAGATGTTATTGTCCTCGATGCTTTCCGCGATTACCCTACTATGTCCGCCATTGAACCCTGCAACAATCAAACGCACTCCTCGTAGACAGGCAGCACTGCGGAGACAGCCAGTCTGTGGAAATAGCGACCTCTAGTGACCGGTCGTGAACCAGGTTATTGATTATTCTACTGCGGGAGTATACCTGTATTTGGATTGTCCACCATAAATGTATTATTGGAACAAAACAACCGGAAACTGTGGATTTGTAGTTGTAGAACATGTTGCATGCATTTATCAGTAATTCAGGCTATGAGAGTAGCACTATAAAAAGATTATCCCTGACAAATTTGTCTTGGATATTTTCCAGCACAACCACAAGTGAAATGCTGTTATTTTCACTCACAAACGACAAGTTCTGCTTTTCTCACTTTACACCACATATCAAGAAATGTGGAGTCCTCTGCTCCAGGCACAACGCTCAATGTTTTGATTCTGTCACTTATCACTGTTTATGTTTTAAAGGTTCTTATGTCAAAATAATTTTTAATCACACTGTAATTAAAATAATTCTTTAATATTTTCATGAGCATTGCTGTGCTTTTTAAAATCACTTACTAGTAATATAAGTCAATGGCTTCTTGCCTTTTTGTTACGCAGTGTTAAAAAAGACCTATTCCTTTCAAAAAGAGAATTCAATTGGCAGAAAATGTGTATGATAACCTGGATAACGGCATAAACAAACACTCAATAACAAATCCCATAATTTGAAGGTGTCTTAGACATACGTGCCCGCAATGAACAATAATGGTAGTTATTGAATGAGACAACAGACAGGCAGTGAAATTTAAACTAAAAGGATTTATCTCTGTTCAGATCTTTTATTATGTTACCACACATAGATAATTGGAGCCTGTCTTTGATAAAAAAAAAATGTAATTGATTTGATATACAATTGAAATCACTTTGATCCCTATAAGTCATTTTGACACCCACACCTGGTGAAATGGGGCCCAGGTTGAAAATTACGGGAAGTATTCTCGCCCCCCCTAAATGGAGAAGACGTCTGTCTTACCAAAGGGATAGACGTCACACATCGATGCAGAGATTGCACCAGAATCACAGAAATGTTTCATTATTAGTCTTTGCAAATCAGTATTTAATTTAGCATCGACACAATTTAATCAAGTGGTCAAAAGCAACTTTGTATTTGGCTTTTAAGTAATAGTAATAGGTGGTTAATATTCTTGTACGGTCGATGATTAGGACCACTAGGAGGGGCTACAGCGCCACAAACTCCTTATTGTCGTCTAGCGAGGGGAGTCTGCAGAGAACAGACTTGCAGACTTACAGACATGCACTGAGTGATCATTTGATCAGTCAAAAAGTTCAAATTTACCTTCAAAACAAAAGGGCTCTATTATGAAGTTTGAGATTGATACAATTTTCATCTATATATATGTTCAACGGTGATTTGTAATTTTAATTAGCACATCATAACCCTTTCACTCCGGGATATTTATGGCTGTGTACTTTTCAACTTAGGCTGCAAAGTCTTTGGAGTTTGGACACAAGTAAATAAATGTCAGTGCTGTTGAATTATGTTCTGGCATGTACAAATAAGTTGACTTCATCGTGTATTACTGGAGCTTTGCGCATCAGGAACGTTGTTTGGCACAAGTTTCAATTGTACACTTTGCACGTGCGCAACCACTTTCCAACTTGAAGGCCACAAGGGGAAACAAAAAAGCACAGAAGTTGAAAAACACTCCTCCATATTTATTCATGAGTTATACAAGTTACATACAGTATATACAATATCTCAACATTAGAATATCAAGAGTTCCTTATACAAATATTAATTCTTCCTTTTCAATAAAACCCTGTATCTTCTTATAAAATGGACCATCTCCTTTAGCCGGCCACTAGTTGTGCCTTGTGATATTTTTCATTCCGTGTGTGAGGTTATTTTAAAAGAGCTGCATGTGCCAAGAATGTATAGGTTGTCTATGTAAACTAATGCCTCTGTGCCTGAAAAAGTATGAAGTATGTGCAAGGAATTTTCTGCGGCAATACGTAACAGTGTGTGTCCTACATGTGTGCCTCTGGCGTGCCACTCTCAGCATGCAGTTTCACTGATTGGGTGGTTGTTCATGGCTTCTCATACATCTTTGAGGGGGACACATCTTCCTGTCAATTAATACATTTATGGTGAGGCGTATCCCATTCTCGTCCAACACTCTGCTACAGATTTAGACTTTATATTCCTTTATACCATTAAAACACACTCACAGGAGTGTATACACTAAATAATGGGCTGTACAGGTAATGCAGTCTTATGTGGCCACAATTTGACTGTGACAAAGAGAAAAATCCTTTGTGTTATCTAGGAAATGCTTTAAGATGCAGCAACATTTCTCAGTTCAGCCTTATAGTCCCAGTCCAGTGTGGAATATTGGCAGTATCTGTGCTCTGCGTTCTTTCTAGGTTACTGGCGTTTCATACAGCTGTGTGGGACGCATTCAGCCTGCTCCTCCAGCTCAGGGCAGGGGGTGCCAGCATTGGCCGGCCGAAGGAGGATGTAGCGCGTGCGATGGCGAACCCCTCCTTTGGAGCAGGGGCCCAGACACAAACCCCAGGATGACCAGAGAGCCACTTCACAGTCAAGCGGTGTCACTGTATTTAGTGGAGAAAGACGAGAACAATATATTTGAGTGAAGAACAGATAACGAGAGTGTAGACAAGTGCAAATATCTACTGAGAGAAGGGTATTAGTTGGCGTTGGCATTAATCAGGCAATGTCTAACAAAAGTAATAAAGCTTTGCAGAATGGTGAAGCACTTTGATATAAAGGTTTCATAAGGCTTTTGACTCATTTGAGTCCCTGACAAAGGCCTGATGCAGAAACGCGTCCGGGACTTTAGAGGTTTAATACGTAAATGAGTACAAGAATATCGCAATGCAATAAATATAATGTGTTCTCTCATTATGTTTAGCCAACATCAATCGATCTTTGGGTACCACCTAGAGTGCTGCGGTCTTACCTGAGAATCGCTGAGGAATGATAGAGTTTGGCAGAATGTGATTGGACATCTGGGTTTGGCGGTCAGATGATCTGCTCTGCTGCGTGATCTTTATACTGGCAACAGGTGGAAGCTCCTTGAGGCGTGGGTAGTAGAAGGAGTTGGCTGGGTGGTTTGGCATCTGAGACGTGATCTGATGGCACAGAAGAGCATGAGCAGTCCAGCATAATTCATCGAGAGAGACAGCGGATTCTAAACAACGGAACGATAGCCCACTTTGAAACACATGCCGGGCAGGGATAGATGGTCTGTTATGTAAGGGAGGCCCTTTCGATTCAAATCACTTCAGGTATGCCAAGCAATCACTTAAGTGGAGACAGCTAAGAATGATGCCATTGCCTCGTGATTCTGACCTATTTAAAGAATAAGCTGAGCGTCTCACACTGGAATGGAGGCTTTGCCTGTGTGTTTGTTACTCAATCAGGCTTAGATGAATACACGTATCGCCTTCGCTTATAACATCAGATACATCTCAGACAGTTCCAAGAGCTTTCACACTAACAAACGTTTTCCGATGTGTACTTTTATTTTGCTGTTGTGTATTTTCCGGTCAGAGGAGCTGCCTCACCTTTGTGATGTTTTCTGCCGGGCTCGAGGGGAAGTTGGGGGAGGAGAAAGTGAATCCACTGTCTGTCCCTGCATCATAAGGCTGGAGGTCAATGGTCACATCCTGTTTCCAGTGGTTACCCTCGCAAAGGTTTAGGCTGCCCACACCGACGAACCAGTCAGGGCTGGGGATCATCTTCACCATCAGAGACAGCTGGTGTTCAGAGAGGAGAGGGAGCAAATGTTTCAGTCTCATCTCATTTTATTGCTTGAGCGATCTCTTCATGTGATAGAGAGACTGGATGTCCGACCTACATGCTTTAGCCTTATACAGGTTGTTAGTAGTGTGTCAATCTTCGACTTGAAGTGCTGTTCATTTTATTTTTAGAATCTTTTTAGGATGTTGACTCTGGTGCCCTGCCGCTCATCGCCATTATTATTCTAGTTAATTCTGCCTGCAAAACAAAGTTTTCTTCAGATAATATAAAAGTTTAATTAAGTTGAAGTTGCCAGAATAGACTCAGCTAGGCTTAGATATTTATTTTCATGCTTTTCTGTGTTAAATAGTTACTCCATGGAATTGTTATCCAGTCTCAGTCAAAGGTCTAAGTTGAACCACTGCTCTATTGAGGATAATAGGAACAATAGAGCTTTTACTGCTTTGGCTTATCACACGTTTGTCTGTTGGTTGAGTGATCGTAAGTGAAGTTTCAGGGATATTTCGAGATAGAAAACATGGCATCTCAAAAACACACACAAATGTTTGTACTCCTCTCCTTTGGAGGACATTCATGGACATTATGTATTCCCCACTCAGCCTAACATAAACCATCACAGCTAAATACTTATAACCTATTAAAGTAAACCTGATTCTAACCTTAAAGAAAGTCCCAACCTTCAAACGTGTCTCAGAGTGTGAACAGACATGTCTGAACAGACCTCACTCATCAGGTTTATAACTCGCATTGATCCTTTGGAAGATAGATCTGCAAATTCACACACACACACACACACACACACACACACACACACACACACACACACACACACACACACACACACACTCACAGAGACTCCGTTTCCTGTGCAGGGTTAGCCTGTGTCTCCTTTTTGATTGATGTTTCCCGAGAGCTTGTGACCTCATACAGGAAGTGGCCTGGGGGTCAAGCACATGCTGAGGTGGCAGACGCCCAGAGAGCAGCAGAACCCCTCTTGCAGCTTGATATTCGATGATTCGGGCTGGGCTGCTTTAAGCTTGGGATAGGATGGGTGGGCTTGGATAGTTTTGGATTGCTAGAAAAGGGTTGGCTGTACTCAGGACATCAAACCAGTTCACCAGACCACTGGGGACAGGGGGTAGGTAGTGTCAGCATGACACAAGGAGTCTGTTTCTTGCCTGTGACGCACAGCTAGAAACAGAGACCAACCGAATCAGAAGCAGTAACAGAGCTACTTTTGAGAAATCCTCTGCTGATCCCCTCCTTCCTTCCTTCCTTTCCCTCCTCCTCTGCTAAAATCCCTCCCTCCTCTTGTGCTTTTCAGCCTCCTGTTAAACAGCGGTATTTCCAAGAAGCCGTCCTGCTATATCCATTGGGCCATTCGGTAAGGATGTCTACTCGGAAGTGTCCCTGTTCACTGGCCTGATTAGTTTGTGGTCGCTAGCAATATGCTGGCCGGGAACTACCTGTAAAGCTCAGTCAGTGACTCAAAGCTCCCGTGATCCATTACACCTTTTCTCCATCACAGCAAAATCTTCCCCAGAGCCCCAGAGACAACTAACCATCTAAGAAAACATGCAACCCAGTCAGGTAGCACATGTAGCTGAATATACAGCTGTTCCATTTTCTCTGATGCAACTGATCCTGCAGAGTGTTTACGGATAATTCCAGTTGGATAGACCCTGAATGATACTTATTTCATGTTATCTCTCTGCTTTGCATTACACTTTTAACGGCAATAGCAGGAGGCTCATCACCAATAAGTAGATAGGAATCATATGTGTTTCGGATTTTTGAGGCATTGCGTAGGGGTGTTTTGTTGGGAGGAGAAAGGGAGGGAATAATAAAAAAAAAAAGAGTATCAGCCGCAGATTCTCATCGTCCTGTCAGGTTCTGCACACAATTGTCCGACCTTGCCTTTTTTTTTCAGTATATTGTCCACTGATCTAAAAGCAGACGGACCGTCTAAAAGCAGCCACATCACATACAGAAGACAAGTCTGTAAAGCTGCTGTCCATCACACGTACTTACCAAAGGTGGCCTCCTGTAGGATTGTTTATGATTTTTCAGGGGCCCTTTGGTTCAGGCAGTGGAATAACCAATAAACAAATGTAGGTCACCAGACGTTCAGGCAGGCACACACCTTTTTCTAAAAACGCCCTTCCTCCTCACATCCTATTCATCGGCTACGTACGCTTTACACATAAAGGAATACTTCATTTCTATCTTCAACTCTGCGAAAAGAATGACACGTCTATTTTCCATTGTCTCACAAATCCTTCCCTCAAATCCCTTGCCACAAGTCGAGCCCACGCCTTAAAAATGTCCACTCTTGACCTCTGCACTCGCTTTTCGGCGACAAGGACACAATGTGGTCCAGTCCTCATAGGCAGATTCAAGCTGGAGACAAAGTTCATATTCACCAGCCGGCGGTGACCGATGAATTGTTAAAACAGCCAGTGCTTTGGTTTGTGATACCCTTAACTTTATAGGAGTACTTGATATTTAGGAAGGAAGTTAAGATTTCATTTAGAGGAACGAAACCACATCTTGGATTTTAATAACCCTACCAACCCCACATTACTTTTGATAGGGTTCGGACATGGGATGCAAACCACTTAACCACTCCCTCCCCCAATTAGGTTGCGGTCCCAAAATGTGTTTTTGCTCTCTTGACCCAACACCCAACTGTCTGACGACCACTTTCACTGCTGTATGTGGGCCGAGTGTAAGTGTGCTCTGTGGCCCAAACCACTAATGCTATGTGGGCTAATTGGCATATTATATCTTTACAATATGATTTTGTGGGCTTAAATAAATGAGACATAACATGTTATTTACTGAGGTTTGTGCAGATGTGTATGCTGGTGTCATATTTAGTGCAAGATCTTGATAAAATGCTTTAACTTTAAATGGTTCTGATTCTTTGCAGTTCATCTTATTGCAACATTAGTTCAAAATGCAAATACTTTCTTTGCATACCCCGAGGTCGTGAAGCTGCAGTGGAAGGGCAGCAACACCAGGAGGGAAATATGTACTAATTTATTTTCAGATTCAGATTTTCTGAACTCATTTTAACTTTGATCTTTAAAGTGACTTGTCATCTAATTCACGGCTATTCTACAAGGAGATCATTCCCAGGCCCCGCTAGAGAGGAGGAACACCTCTCTCATAGTAGATATGGGCGTGTGAAGATAGAGTTAGCAAGATAAACCATTTACCTCTTCAGTAAAGGAACAGATGAACATTTTTTTAAATACACTTTCGAGCCTGTTAGGGGAGTTGTTCCAAACACTCTCATGTTTTTGGAGCCTGGTGATGGTGCAAATTGTCAGACTGTTCCTCTACCATTTAGTAAACTTCATCCTGGGCCTTTCTCCTGAACTCACAGAGTTCAGTGGGCAAGGCAGCAGACAGAGTGCAGACCGCGCAGGATGGATGTGGGCGTTTGTGGCTGCAGGGCTTCAGTGCTTTGGCTAAACATAGTCTGATTGGATTGTGGAAAGAAGTGGTGAAGTGTTAGAGCGGATGGACGACATTATAGGCCGGCCCGGGTCAGCAGATGACTCAATAGATTCAGTTAAACACACGGTGTGTATGACTTGCTGTGTCTGAGCATGTGTGTGTGCATTTGGGAATGTTTCTATTACCAGTGAGCTCCGGGGGTGCATGAGCAACTCGGTGGAGCTGTGCCCGATGCCGTTAGGGATGCCAGCCGTTCGGTACATGGCGCCAACGGTGCGTCGTCTCCTGGCCTCCTTGGCCGCCTTCATCAGCTCCTGCGTCACCCCGAGTTCAGCAAAGTTCTGCACCCCTGCACTGGCTGGAGCTCCCTCCTCCCACAGACGAAAATGGCGATTATGGCTCACCGCTAAAGAGAGAAAGAAACACAAGAAAGAGCAGAAGACAGGAGTGAGATTCTTTTTCACTGGAATGCATATCAATGTCAGTGAAGTACCACAGAGCCTCGGCCAGACGGTGAGATCATTTCCACCACGGAGCCTGTATGTATTTCTATGGTTGCCTCCTACTTCCTGCACTTAAACAGATTATTTTGAAAAAAAATGCCCAAATACATGTCTCTGGCATTATTGCACAGTTATAGTAACATGTTTTCTCCATCTATCACTGATAAAACCACAGCACAGACGCTTGCTGGCAAGACATAGGCCAGGATCTCAGATTCAGCACCCAGATGGAGGATAAAAACATATTTTTCTTTTTCATCCCTCCAAGCCAACAGAACCATTTGCTTCACATTCTCATATTTAGTTCTGGTTATCAATGAAATCTGTTAAGAATCAGGATTCATATTTAGGTTAAACCAGAGCTCCGTTTTGAAAACCACAGAGCCACTGGCCTGGGCCAGTGGTTTTAAGGCCAGAGCAGGGTTAGCCAGAAACACGCTGACAAATGCTCTGATGGTTCTGCCTTACCTCACTTTTCAGAGCTGCGTACAGTCACACATACACAACTGTGCACTCATACTTAAACACTCTTGACACATGTATTAGCACACACACCGCACTCAGCCACACACACAATGTGCCCAGCACACTTCACACACTATCTTGTTTCTCCCCACACTGTCATTATTTATGCATTTAATTGCATTTCCATCCTAAAAACTTTCCCACAAGCGTCAAGACCTTGAAATTGGATAACCCATCACGTTTAAGCCCTACCAAGATGTTATAGCCCACTTCCCGCCCTCTCTAAATTGCTTATTTTTCTTTGGCTATGACAAACTCCATCCCCTCGTCCCTCCAGCAGTGTCCTTGCACATTCACCTGGGCTCCACGATAAAGCAACACAAAACCATTTCAGGCCCCAAACACCTTGACAGGTCTTCTTTTTCTTTTTTTTTTTTGGCTGTGACCCCATGTGACTCAGACACTGAATCCCTTACGGCCGTGACAGGATCTCCAGGGCTTGTCTTTATATGCAGTAAGTAGGCCATCATCCTCTGACAGGGCGCCAGGGCACTACTGAGGGAGCTGAAACCAGAGAACGCCACAGCTGCCACCGGCGCTGATACACAAAAGTAATCCAACACACACGCACACACACACATAGATACATACATTACCACACATGTACAAACATCTGCCATCCATCCCTCCTCAATGGCTCGGAAAAAAAGCAAAGGAAAGGGGGCTGAATTGTTTCCTGTTCTCCTCCTGGCTCGATGGTACGTGGTCTGACCTGACCACACCCGACTATCATCACCCACCTTCATGAAACACTAAACCTGCACTCCGGGCTTTACCGCCAACACGGCGCGGTGAAACAGCGGGAAAGAACGGAGGATCGACAGAAATATTAAAGATAGGACCGGATAGACGTTAGGAGACGGAGAAAGAGAGAGAAACCTCATCTGGTAGCATTTACACTGTTGTTTGTATTGCTGTGGGCTTCTCTCTGCTTTGCTGTTAAACTTTGCTCACCTCTGCAGATGCATCTGTTTGCATACATGCATGCTGACAGAGAGGCCGTAAACCTCTGATACATGATGTGGAGCAGAAATCGGTTCTCAGGTGAAAATGCCTCACAGTACCGCGGCTGCCGTGCCTGATCTTCATGCTTCTCCTCTTCTCACATCGGTCCATTTTAAATGATAGAGGCCAAATAATAGTATCTCTTTGCAGTTGCTATAATAGTCCAAACTCAATGTAACATCAAGCAAAGGTCAAAGAGGTTGTACTTGTGTCACTTTCTCCCAAGCAGGCTTTCTCACCTATGAGTTTCGACCACTGTGCAGGGGGCCGGAACAATGGATACTGCTTTGGGAAGGCCTGCGGGCTCCAGTGACCTGTAAAGACCAGAATGTAGGAAGCAGGGCCCTTGGCTGTGCAGTCAGTCCTATTGAGTGGTCGCAAAGGACCAGCAAAAGTGAGGCAAAGCTTCAAAAGTACGACAAGAAGCTGCTGCAGCCAACCATAGGTCTCGTGTTCTGATGACATCATCTGAAAAAAACAGAAACGAAAAATGATTCGCTGCATTGCATCAACACACATCTTTTGATCTCTGGAAAGTGGATAAACTGTCTGTATTTTTACACTGGTAACCCTGCACCTTCTGTGCTAAATATCTTGTACATTCCAGCACAAACTGTGCAGCCTGTTCATCAATATGTTGTTCTATATTTTTGCATTATGGTGTATTGTAACTTTTCCTATTTTATTTCTATATATCTAAATAAGTAATATTCTTACATTCCTCTACACATCTCTTGACTTTCTTGACTAGCAGTGTCTTTTCTTCTACTCCTGCCTGGATTACTGTTAATCACTATTTTCTTGTCTAAACAAGTTTGCAATTATCTGACTTGGTTCAGAATGCAGCAGCTTGTTTTTTGGCAAGTACTAAATGAAGAGAGCATATTAGCCCCTGTCTGGTTCACTTACTTCAGATTTCTGTTTACGTCTCCCTGATCACATTCAAAGCTCTCCATGGCCTGGCACCCTCTTATATTTATGGACCCAATACTGTCTATATAATGAACTTAAGTTAGTTCTAGCTGTAGAACACTAAACAGCATTTACGTGCAGATAGGGTTAGGGCTACAGCATCTCCTTGTTCCGAAGAGAACGCCAATTTGTAAACATTCATGAAATAAATTGCATAATAATATAATGACAGTGCAGAAATGGCAAATCCGGACAGATTAATTGGCAGATGAAGACTACTGGTGAGTATCGGTTCCCAAGTTGGATTTCTACGTTCTGTTTTCATGCTGTGCTATAATTCATTTAATGTGAAGCACTTTCGTTTTGGAAACTTTAGTAAATGAAGTTTACTTTGTTTCTTACTTAGCGTTCTCTGTATACATTATATGCACTGATATATATATATATATATATATATATATATATATATATATATATATATATATATGTTTCCTTTCATATTATGAAATGTATTGCACATGTTCAAATCCCAAAGAAGCCAAAGATGTTTCTCAGCAAGTAAACTTTGACGACTGGGTTAAACAAATGAAAGGATCTCATCATTTCGGAAACCAAACCCAGACAATCAGTAGAGAGGTTGGAAATTCCACATCCCCACGTTCATATCACAAGTCATCCGTTTGATCAAAGAACAACGCCCATTGAACCCATTGACCCACTATCCTTCCATTAAAAACAAATCATCTATCCTCCTGTGCTCGGTCAAGTGTGTTCTGATCCGCGGCCAACCTGTGGCCACACAGCAAAACAGTTAGCATTCATCACTGTCGGGGTAATGTCTGTTACAGCAGCCGTCCTGAAATAAAGCAACACAGATGACAACTCTAATGATAGATGCAAATCCTGTCTGCGCCGCTGCTCTACTGACCTCAGCGACTGACCATCCACTGACCACCGGCTGCTGGAGCACACTCACACTTTATTAGGAGACATGGAAAGCGGAGGGAGCATGTTTATGACAATTTTCCTTTCCTTCAGCCTCCTAATGCTTTGAAAATTAAAGAAATGTTATATTCATTTGTATTTGTGAGCCACCTGCACTGGACTGCTTGGAATACGTGTTTGTAAAAACACCTCCGTCTTAATAGAGTCCAGAACATACATCTTTAATTTACATGTACAGATATTCCATCAAAAGTAAGTCAACATATATATATATATATTATTGGCATATGTTTTAACTTTGAGAGGATATTTTATGACATGACGACATTTAATATTTCTTTTTGTGTGTGTGTGTGTTACAGAAAAGGAGAGTAATGGCTCGTAACGTCAGCCCGCTGTGGCATTTCTATGGTTTACTGTCCTGTAACTAAACCTGCAAGCAGCTACAGAATGCAGACAGTTTAATTTGGGCAGGTCGACAACACGGGCACACAAACGAACAGGCACGCACCCACGGGTAATACTCCTGACCTGCTACACATTGTCCCTGAAGTCTATTTCAAGTTCCCAGATAGTATTACTATTGCAATATATATACACCTGCAAAACTCCAACTCTGACACGCTTCTGACCGCAGTCTTATGTCATGGAGTGTTTTATCTATCCCCTTTTCCTTTAGATGTACACTAGCCACTGCACGGCCATAAAAATACTTTGCATATGGTAGACGTGCAGCTTTGATGTCACTGCTAAGTCATGTGAGCGTCTCACTGGCTCTGTAGGAGGCAGATGCAGCTTCAGGATGAGATGCTGGGACACCAGCTCCATCAGGCAACCTTCCTTTGGACTCCTAACATAATAATATATTTCTGTTTTCCTTTGAGTGTGACAAACACTGCGGGTTAATGCAAGTTCACCACCCAGAGCTTGAGGTCACATCAGTATGCAATCTTCATGACTACTGTCCTGTCTGCTCCGTCCACTGCGTTTTTATATAGAAAAGAAGGTCAAGCCTGTCACAGGCTGCTGAAAGATTTAACTGCTTTTCTGTGTCTGTTACACACACACACACACACACACACACACACACACACACACACACACACACACACACACACACACACACACACACACAGACAGACATACACACCCTTTCCGGGCGTGGAAGATCAAAATTCCTTACTAAGACATTCACAGCAAAAAAAAACACCTGATCTCTTCAGTCCGAAATGATTTGTCTCTTTCAATACTATAAGTCTGTTAGGACGATCAGTTGCTGTCATTTAAACTCTGTTGCTAAAACAACGGTCAGTTGACACTCCTCTACCATGAATCATCTCCTTACTAGGCCTTTTGACCTTGTCTCCGAAACTGTCACACATGACACACTGAAGAGACATTTCTTGGATTTCTCCACTGACACACTGACCTCTGTCAGTCAGCAAATAGACCTACTGCCGCTGGTGAACACACATACAGTGCAGCTGAAATAATAGACATCCATTGACTCTTTGAGAGGCATGTTTGGTCGATATGAATTTAAGACTTTTACACACTGCTCTTACAAGTCAACCTAGACGGAGACACACACAGCAGTTTTTCTGTCTGTCTCTCAGACACAAGACATAATAAAACGAGGGGATGTGGCACGGAGCCAAATGTGCCGCCCCATGGGCACCTTCACTGTGTAATTACAGCAACCTCATGCGGAGATAATACACACATTCGCCCGAGCTCATATACACAGGCATGCAGGTATGCACGCACAAGTACAGATTCGCGCACGCAGCGGTTTTAACAAGAAGATGCTGGGGAGGTAATTTGCAGATTTTCCTAGAATTCCCCCCAAAAACTCTGCTGTTGACGGATGAAACAGGCTATGATGAGAAAAGAGATGCCTCACTCTGCTTGGAAATGTTTGTGCACGATTGTATACTACTTCCCGACTCAGCCTGGCGTGCATCACAACAGGAGATCAGGAACCCGACTGCCTCTTGTGAAGTGAAGATCTTGTCCTAATGTTTGCCTGAAGCACTCAACTAAAACCCACATTGTCAGCAGAGAGAGTGCATCCACCTGTATTTAGTAGACCAGTGATTGCACCAGTGGAGGGGAACAAGCAACTATAACTGTGTAAATATTCATAGATTCAGCTTTGGGATTTCATTGGAAAAACGTTTGGATTATTTGATATGATTATTCAAATACAGTCAACTTCCATGCGAAAAACGAAGAAGACATCTGCACAAAATATTGTTGTTTAAAGAAAAATAATAATTTTTGTACCATTTTTCACGTACTAGATGTTTCCTTGAGCATGTTCATTCGATTTCACTTCTCAAAGGGACACATGTTGTACAAATATACAGGTTGTAAAACTGTTCTAAACTGTTCTAGTATCCCAAGTGGAACAACTGTGGCATTAAATGCAATTTAAACACATTCACTATAATCATCCAACATTAGGAAATGTAGATTAATACAAATCTCTGGAAAATCAATTACTTCTCATATGTTGTATTTCCTTTAATTTCCTTTAGTTTCTGTTTCACTTTGCATCTTCACAAGAGAGAGAAACACACTCGCTGGAGGACCTATGGCTCAGATCAGCGGTCACACTTGTCTTTCTATGGAGAGAATGAATGGAGGCTCAGTGTGTGTCCTACCTGTGTTGAGTCAGTGACAGAGAGAAGCAGCGGAATCAAAGTGTTGAGACGTCAGAGAGGATACAGCTCCAATCCACTGGAACTGACTGTCTGGTGCAACCTTATCAACCTTTATCCCTCTATCCTGTCTTTATCTCTGTGTCCAATTTTCTCTCCTCCTCCCTCCTCTCTCTCTCATTATATCTCCTCATGTTACGCTCCTCTCTCTCTCTCTCTCTCTCTTTTTCTTGCTCCCTCACGCTTTCTCCTCCTCTTTTCTCCCCCTGCCTCTCCTTGTATGGAAAGTTGGTTGCAGCCTCTCTCCTCTCCTCCACTGTCCCTCTATCTTCCTCTCCTTTGTCTCACCCTTTCCCCCCTCCTGTCCTTTAAGTGGCTGTGTAAACTCAGCAACCTCGTTGCTGACAAGACAATCAACACCATATTGGCCTCTCCAAACATACACCGCTCAGCATTGTGCGTTGCTGTTACTCATTTCGCCCTCAGACCTGAGAGGTGTAGAGTTGCTGAATAATGGCAGCGAGGTAGGAGAAATGAATAATAGGGTTTACGCACAGACATGCAACCTGGATAACGGACAAGCAGAGTCTGGACAGAAGCACGGCTTTTCTGTCTGCAGTTAATTTACTGATTGCACTTGCTGAGAATCAAAGGGCTTTAAATGTCTGCCGCTGTCCTTCCCTTCCAACAGTTCCTCTGTCCTGTTGCATATCCAGCTGTGATCTCAGCTGAGGAAGCCCTGCTCATCAGGTCAGGGTGTGTGTGTGTGTGTGTGTGTGTGTGCCTGCGTGTGTGCGTGCGTGTGTCTGTCTGTCTATGTCTGTCAGTGCAGCTGGAAATAGGTTAGAGGAAAAAATCCAGACTCTTCTCCTGCTGTTCGCTTAAACGTCTGTAAGCACAGCATCCAGATTCATTGTATATGGCACGGGGTTTAATACGCAAGTGTGTGCATGTACGAGTGGACACATAAAATCACTAACCCCAATGGAGAGTGGACATTTATACTCTGACACATGTGCTGATGATTACACGCGCCAGTCGGGCTCTGAGTTGCGGCACACACGTCCATAGTTTACTGGTACCCTACATTTATTGAACACAAATGAGTTATCATTAAGACACCTGATACTGCAGCAGAATAAGTGCAGGTTGCCTGGATGACGCAAATCTTGAAGATAGCCGAAGGTTTTCTTTCTGTCAATCATTTGCGCACGTCAGTGTTATATGAGCCAAGTAAGTGAAGCAATGAGAGGAAAACCATGAGCTAATCACGGTGCGTTGGGACGGTGCCATACTGGCTCCTGTGTCTCAACTTCATTACCACAAACCCTCAAGACAGACGGACGCAAGAAAGGAACCTCATTAAGAGCAGATGGATAATATTGAAGGTGTTTTGTGTTGAAATACCACAGATTAATATCAATACAGTGATTATATGGTTTGTGATCCATTAGTTGCCTTTTGTTACACTAGAACTCGGCAGACGTTAACATCAGCAAATCCTATGATAATTGACATTAAAGGGTCAGTAAGAGATTTAGTAGGTGAATATAGCAGCAAACAACCTCGTTCAATGTTAAGGTATGTTTGTGTTATGGCATCCTGGGGGGAAGGTCACACTCCTTTTCTGCTTGTTGAAACCTGAGCATGTCTTTGTTTTGATAGCCGGTCTGGCCGGGTGAATTTTCATGCCTTTGAGTCCGTTCCTGTTAAATCGAGATGGCAGTTCACTCAGAAGCCTTTCAAAACATGAAGTGAACACTATCAAACTTTAGCTACCTGCAACGTACTTTATTTGAAATGTAAGTAGTTTCATGTTTTATTATGCACAAGTTAATTAACTGTAATATCACGATCACAGGAACTCTGCTTTTATTTTGAAATCAGTTTCAACACCCTCTCACTATTGTGCCCAGTATATACGTGCACCCCAAAATAACATGGGGGGCTAGTTTGATGTCTTTTTTTGACGTGGAGCTGGCTGTTCAGGAACGGGGTGTGTCGGACAGTTCACGTCATGTTAGTGGAGGTGCTGTTTGCATTTCAATACTGTCCACTGCCGAGCAGGTTAAGTCTTTTGACGACGATGTACCATTTTCATTTCCATCAACAGACTGCATTCTTCATATTGCAATTCCATTTTCAAATTTCAATTTCAATATTGTCCATGTAAAGTGGGGCACAGCCTTGAAAATGGAATATCAAACAGGTTTTCCATTTCCAGTTTAATCTTGTCACTGAATGCCAATATCATTTTGTGAAAATGATTATGCAAATTGTATTATTTGATTTTCATGTAAATTCTTACCAAAGTAACACATGGAAATGTGGAAAATTATATTTTAAATGAATGAACGGTTAGTTCCTTATCTCATCACGTGAGGTGAGAGTTTGCTGTAATTTGAAAGACAACTAAGAATCCAGCTGCAGAAACGTAAACAGGTTGGATTCGGGAATCAGGGTGATTTTATTCCTTTTTGCTTGAAACCAAAGTATTTAGAAGAATCCTCCACTTGAAAAGGTGATGGATAGATTTGTGGACGCTAGTTTTTAGTGACGTTAAATAATAGGGAATAAATAGTGCATTTCTTGTGGACCAGCTCCAAATTGGGGGTTTGATCACGTATTTATGGCTCCAGGATACTCCGACTACACACTTGAAATCAGTTAATCAAGCTAATTAGTGTTGGACAAATATCTTGTAAAAGGAAAACTAAGCTGGTGCACTCGTAAGGTGATGCAACATCTGAGTCATTCGGTGGCTGGAATAAGATGTAATCATTCCAAAGACAACCAAAGGCAAATATTTATCCAGTGGGCTTTGGGGCTGGTACTACAATCCCTCCAAAAGGCTTAGGTCATCTATCTGGAGACTAATTCATCACACAGACATGCATACGGGAGTACAAACACATACATCCTGATCCCTCAAACCGCTTTCCTTTCTTCTCATCAAAGCAACAGAGTTGATGCTCTCATATTAAAACCTTAAATAATCTTACATAACCTTTGAACTACTTTCAGCTTTATGATCCATCGCCAAAACCAAAAGATGTTATGTGAGCACCGTGGCCCATTTTACAGAGCCTATGACTACATGTATTGTACCAGCAGCATGTGGGATCCATTCCTCCCATTTCACTGGTTTTGCCAGTAAACTTTAGCGTATGTGTCACATGATAGCATTGATTGGAACTGATCAGATCCATAGGTCTTTCACACAGACACTTGTTCTCCTGTTGAACTAAGCACATAAAAGCGTTTAGGCTGCCCTGCATGGGAGTCGACAGCGGTAATGTATTCCGCTGGGAGACGTGGTTGATGCTCTGCTGCACTGTTACATAATCCAGAGTGGGGCTTTGGAAGCAATGAGCCCAAGTGTGTTTGAAGTGTATGTGAATCAGGTCTGTTAAAATACTGCCTGCATCCTGGGCCTCCTTAAAGTACAGAACCTTGTGTAAACACACACTTATGTAATCTGCCTTTCCCTCAGTAAGACACAGGCTACTGGCTAGAAGAGCATACAACCACATGAAGGTCGCACCTCAGTAAAGTGTTGGGCCGCTAGAATAACCTATATTCAGCTTGAAGTCAACTCTAGTGGACAGACGCCATCTTCCAATATATACTCTCTCCTTTTGTCCTTTGGTGATGGTGGAGGAGAGCGCCGCCTTAGACGTTGGTTCAGTCGGGTTGAGATCTAGTGACTGTGATTATTGACATCATTGTCATACTCTTCAAGCCTTTCAGTGACCCCTCTATTCTGTATGGAAGAATCCACTATTGTCATGTTTCTACACTCGTTTATTCAGGTTTTTCCTTTAATCTGCATACTCAACACTCAGTATTTTGGAGTGTGTGGCCAGTTGGCTGGGCCGCAGCTTTCAGTCCCTTCACTCGTTTGAAAGAGCAGGCTCCTGGTTATGTGCATGTGGAAGCAATTTTAGGGCAGATAATCACCCAGGCTTCTCCACCATGTGGGTCTACACAGAAGCCCCCTTTCCCGTCCACCCCACCTTATCTGCCCACTCGTAAAGCTGTGGCTGTCTTGGCACCACAACGCCCCGCGTTGCCAAATAAAAGAACTGACAAACTGGTAGTAGACAATTTTGTTTATGACAAAAGCTCTGTAAACACAGCGCCATGTCCTAAAGCAGCTAAGTGTAATGAGTGGGCAACTGTCACCAACTCACTGACCACTAAACCCGCACAGACGTGTATAACTGAAATGAGCCAAGACGGAGATAAAGGTTCAGTCCACAACAGGAATCCAGGGTCCACTGAAGGAAAACAGTTGAGAGAGTAAAAAAAACAAAAGTAAGAAGTTAAATTTTTAAGATTTTATTAAAATATGGTGTGGAGTTTACCATTGGGAGTTACCATCACAAACATGATTGTTTCTAATAAAAAAGTAAACAAAACAAAAATAAAGCTTAAGAGCCTAGTTACAGGAGGTTTTTTTTTTTCATTTTTTGTTTTTTGTTTTTGCAGTCTGGTGAAAGAAAAAAAAAAATATCAGTTCACAAATGAGAGTGAGTGGGGGGGAAAACACGTTCACATGTTGTAAAAATACATTTCCCAATTTTAACATTACACACAGTCACTTTCAAACATTCATTCATTCACTCCTCGTTAGATGGTTAGATGTCAGTGCCAAAGGAAAGCAACACAGAAAAAAAAGTTCATACCTGTGCACAAACGGGACCGAGAGGCTATCGGCTGCTAAAAACACAGGAGGCTGTTCTACATTCTGAGGGAGGAAAACTTGGGAAGAGGGACACTGCTGGAGGATATGTGTGCATTTGAACCCTGAGAGAGAAAAAGTGACCGATTCTCATCGTAATAGTTTTTTTTTTGACAGACGACACCAGTGTCTGCTGTGCCCCACCCACTCCGGCCCTACTGGGGCTCCGGCAGCACAGTGAAAGACGCTTTAAGAGCCCAAGAGTGGTGGTGGCGGCGGGGAGGGGGGGGCATTCTCACACCCTTGAGTGAAATGTCAGCTGTGGCTTTGTGAGCATACACACTGTGCTTATTTGATAGCATAGGCACATACACACTGCCGGGCCGACATGAGTTTTTAAAAACTATCTACAAAATAATATTTTTAATGCTGGATTCATGTATTTGAGCCAAAAACAAACTGTCTACACAAGGCGAAATGTGGTTCATCACTGAAAAGGAATTGCAAGGTGCAGTAGATTTAGGCCTGTTCGGGTGTGAGGAGCTTTTTGCTGAGGGGCCTCGAATCGGGCCCGTTCTTTTCACATAGGTGTGTCTCCTGACTTCACCTGCTGTGGTCAACTGTATTAAGGCAGTGAGTGGTTCCATGGCGACTTTCTATAACAGCTACAGGGAGAAAATAAGTAAGGCCCAGAGGACATGGGCTGGGAAGGACAGTTGGGGCGAAAACAAAAATCAGGAGCAGGGATCTTATTTTCTCTGAAATGTTTCAGTACAACATGTAAAACACAGACAGCATATCCATAAAAATGAAATCCTATAATAAAACAGAATGGTTTCATAACAGTGCACTGCTGAGCGGGAATATATATATATATGTGGATATATATATATAATCTTCATCAACAGCTAAATTTAAGATTACAATATATGCTCATAATCCAAACTATGGGGGTTATCTTAAAAATATATACTCATCACATGACAGAAGAGCCTAGCATCTCAGGACACAGACATGCTCCGTGTCGCTCATAGACTCTGAGGGGAAAACTGTACATCACTGGAAACTGACCACAAAAATGGCAACTTGGGCTGAAAACACTCTGGGGAGGGGAAGTTCAGGGGAGCAGAGGGAAACAGCAAGATGACACAATTTTTTTTAAGCCGATAGATTTTTTTTCCCCTAAAAATGACCTCACATGCAACACAAATAGAGCAGCTTGACAAGGAAAGAAAAGCACCTACTACTACTGTTCTAGCAAAGGAAAACTAGGAGAGCACAACAACCACCTTCTTTGTTCCTCGTTTATCATTAGCCAGTGAGATGGAGGTCAAAAACACGTCAACTACAGTCTGAAGTCTAACAATGGAAAAGCGCTGTGCTGAATTTTTCCAAAATGAGGAAAAAAAGGCAAAGAGATAAACATTGGTTTTGAAGCCTGAGTATTCAGTAACCTATAGAGAACCTACAAAGATTTTGTCAATTTATTTCATGGGGAAATGTTTTGATTTATCATTACTGCTACAATTCAACAACCCTTCTGGTAAAGATTAGTAAAGTAGTATCTAGAAAATCTGTACAAAAAATAAAAGGGTATGCACGGTACATTCAATATCTGTTACTGAGGTACTAGAAGGTGTTCCCTTGACACCAGGGCAACAGCGTTAAAGAGTTACTCCTAGGGACTATTCCTTTGGAAAGACAACAGCTTGTTATCAGAACAGGGTGAGGGAACACACAGACACACACAAACCCACACACACATGTACACACACACACACAAACCCACGCACACATGTACACGCACACCACTGTCATTAACAAAGCCAGCATGCAAGAATACTGTCCCCTTACTCTTATTGGGAATCTAAACTCTGTCCCCTCACGTTTAAAGGAATCCTTGGATGCATACTGGTTCATGGGCATATGTGTAGGGTGGGGCATGACAGTGGGAGAAGAGTGGAGGGTGGGTGGGTGGGTGATGTGTGGCGAGATCTTACACAATAAGGCGGTAGTCGATCCATGGTCACCCATCCTGTGATCTGAGTGTCGACAGTGTGTGATCATGTTCTTCACTAAAGCTAACATGTAACTCTGTATCAGGAGCGTTCAGACAGTGCCCTCTGCTGGAGAAGTCCTGGACATGCTGACAGCTTTCCGGCATCTGACTGTGTCGGCAACATTTGTAAAGACCTCACACACAGCAATGCGGCTGTTGGCATGAGACAGAAATTCATGCCTAGGTGCTCTCTGTTATGACGCTCCAAGCTATTATCTCATGACCGGACAATCCATGAGTTATGGCTGTCCTTCAACTAGACCATTACAGCAATAAGAGATGACAAAGGATCTTGGGTATCACTCCATCAAATGGAACATTGTTCACAGGGGTTGAGAGTTTAAGTATGAGCAGAGCAAATAAAATACACACTGACAGCATTGTGAATCCCTCTGCTGAGCAAGCTGACAACAGTGTCAGGGAGAGCTAAAGGCAAAACTGGGCTAAGGGTAGCTAGATCCCTGGTGGGGAAGTCAGGATGTATTGTTTGTGATTACGTCTGGTTTACTTTAGTACACATTTTTCCCCCATCACAGGAAAGGTGGAGGGGGAGAGAAAAAAAAGAAACAGAAGAAGAGAGCAGTAACATGAGCCATTAATGTACAAAAGAGGACTTTAACTTTTCTGCTCCTGTGACTCGACTGGTCAGAGTCAGTGGAGGATGCAGCAGACTGTAAATCCTTATGTCAGAAATGTTTTTTACAAACAAACATTAACACCTAGAACCACAAAAGAGCAACTTTCCATTGAAACAACACCCAACTAAGGAGAAATACCAATCCAATCATTGAATCCTTGAGAACACGGTTATTGCTGACGTCGGGGACTGAAGGGAAGAGGGGATGGCAGGTGTGTGGGTGACATGAGGATGAGAATGGAGGGTTGTGTGTTCTGGGGGTGCGGATGGGGATCCAGGGCTGGTTGTGTGATCTCAGAGACAAGACTGTCCATCCACATCAGGTCAAAATGGTACTGTCCATGTACTGGGGTCGGGCTGTGTTGGATGCTGGGAGGAGGATGGGTTTGCGGGTTGGTTTCCAGAGGTCACGGAATGTGCTGGCGGCAGCGGGGGTGGGTAGTTGTGCGTGGAGGGGGGGGCTATTGGTCGGATGGGATGTCTCTGTCGGCTTCGGCCTTGGTAGGCTGCCCCGGGGAGGGGGCGTGTGGTGGGTGAGAGACCGGGGCGATGCCGTGTGCCAGGGTTCCTGAAACAAGGCTTTCAACCCCTGTGCCAGCTCCTGGCAGACCCCCTGCTGCAACATTGATCAGACCTGGAGGAAATCTGGAACACACATAAAGATTACAAATTAAATTTAGGTGACAGCTGATCTTCCAACACGTATGCTCATTTAAAAGGATAAAGCCCTTGAGATGCATCATCTCCTTACTGAGGGGGTCCGCTGGCACAAAACCTCATTAACAGTGATTATAAAAAGAAGAATAGGTTCAAACCAGCATAGTAACATCAACAAGGACAAACACATAAGGCCTCCCTTACATTCTAGTCCTCATCCACCACATCCGTTGTCTGGGTGTATTTGATATATGATAAAATGTATTTCATAAAGGTCTATAATATTTCCTGAGAAATGAATAACGAGCACGCTATGGACTGTAATGTAGCACAATGTGTTAACTACGACCACATTTTAACAAAGCATTTAACAAACACTTCTGCCGCAATGTTTTTGCCCTGCACGTCAATTTTTTTAGATTGAGACCAGGACGTTGTATTACAAAATCCCCAGAGACCTAACGGTTGTGATTTTGGTTATTCACGTGCACATGGATCACTCAGAACAAAGGTTAGAAACAACGGAAAATCTTTCTAATGCTCAGTTCGTTTGCGGCAGTAGGCTACAGGCGACTTTGTACAAGGCGGTTTGTTTTTGTGTAATCCTGTTGACATGCAGGTACAAGGAGAGTGCAGACCTCTGCCAATGTTAATGTAAAAAAATCTTTTTTGCTATGTAAACAGATCTGCAACCACATATGAGTTAACTGGCCAGGTTGTTTTTGCATAATCCTGCTGAAAGACAGACAAATAAACCAGCGCTAGCAGAAACATAACAGCATCATAAACCATCCTGATTTATATTCCCAATCCATTCATGAATAAATCTAATCCTCTCACCTGTAGGTAGCTCCGTTAAGTTCTGGGTGAACAGTGGCGGCCTCCATGCTGGGCCACTGAGAGGCTGCCATCAGATATTCCTTATTCACACAGTTCTTCAGACTATCTGGGATACGGCCTAGAGCAGGACAAACAGACCATTACTATACAAACATTACATATAGTACATATAGCCATTAACGGAGGTCAATGAATCAAATGAAATGTGTCCAAGTCATGCCAGAAGATGTGTCATGAGCTGATCCTAAGAATCGGTATCCGGGCTGATTCAGGCATTGTGGATCTGTATGGGCTAAAACTAGGGATGCCAAAAATGTTGATAAAATATGCATCACACTGTAATTAAAAGTGTGGCCACTTTGGTGTACTGCTTTATACACCCCTTAATCCAAATAGCAAATGCTCTGGTTCACACCATTAATTAATTAAAAAGAGAAAAATGCAAAACTGGAGACAAGACATCTCATCCTGCTTGTTGGAACCACAGGTTCACTCACAAATGAACTGCAGAGTGGATTATCTTCCCTCACAAAGGATCATTTGCTGAGAACAGACACTGACATACGTAGACGTCAACAACCACATTTAATCTTTCAATCATCAACTACTCAGTTAATTGGCATTACTGGCAGAAGCTAGGATTGAGTGATGTGCTAAAATTGTCCAATATTCCACCTTCAGCTGAGCAAACTGCAATTTCCAAAAATGTCTCACAGGTGTGTGTGCGTTGCACGGAGGGAAAGGGAGTTCCCAATCCCAACGTACCATTTGCAGCAAATGCAGTCCTAGATGAGCTTGTTGTGCTAATAGAATAGAATACAATATCATGTAATTGGGATTATTCTCGTTTTCAACTGGA
Organism: Macroramphosus scolopax; assembly: GCA_901007825.1. Lineage (NCBI taxonomy): Eukaryota > Metazoa > Chordata > Actinopteri > Syngnathiformes > Centriscidae > Macroramphosus > Macroramphosus scolopax. The sequence continues at coordinate 49,314 of CAAKHC010011343.1, forward strand.
GGAAACCTGCAAGCTGAAAGACCTTAATTGTCCTAAAGGACCTAAATGAAAACATTTAGAGCCAGCAGAAAATGTCTATTCTTCCACACTCATACAGTCCAGGAAAGCATGTTAACATTGTTTCAGAACTAATCTGACCAGCAGGCAGGTGTCATTTGTTTCCTTCTGGAAAAGGGTCACAAGATAGGAATGTACTGACACACCTGTGTGTCGGTGCCACCACTCGCAAAAGGAAACCTTTTTGCCCGTACACAAACACCATGCTAGTGTTTTCAAACTAAAGCCAGATTACTACATTTCTAACATTGTCTGTTTTAGGTGTTATAAAGTTGGAATAGTGTGGACATTAGGCGTAAAAAACAAGATGTATGCTTTTTAAGATGGACAAAATGTGGCTTAAGCCTTAAATGACCAATTTGAAAAACTGGTTGGGTAAAGCTACATGTCATCGTGCTGAGCACGCCGCCTTAACATAGTTAGCAGCAGCCTCGTCGACTGCAGGGTTCCCCACACACTTTACTGGGGCGGGGCCGCCCAGGCATATCAACGTCTGCCCAAATACATTCTGCGACCCATTCTAGCATTTTTTCCCCATATAACAGATCAAAGCCTTCTGCAATAGATTAACTAGAGGATAATCTCCCCACGCTCTGCTGTACTGCAGACGGAAAGGCCCCGTCAGCGATTTATTAGTGATGAATCTCTTCTCACTCATTGTTGAAATTCACGTTGTAGTCTACAAGTCAGAGCAAATAATTAAACTGTACCTGTTCAACAAGCATAAGAACGAAAACTACTCATTTTTCAAGTGTTGTTGCTGCAGCTGCATTATCTGTTGTGATACTGCATGAAAACGATATAGTATAAAGGACAGACTCTACATTGGCAGATACCAAACGGAAAATTTTGGTGGCATGTAAACTTACCAGTGATGGCGCGGCGCACTTCCCTGGCTGCCTCCTCACGAGCCTCTACTGAGGCCTGCTCACTGTACCAGGATGTGTGTGGGGTACAGATGAGGTTAGGGGCGTCCTTCAAAGGGCCTGTTGAAAAACTGTTAGGGAGAGGAAAGGTTGTTAGAGACGAGTAATGATTTTATGTATTAGACGTATCTCTCAGGTTGTACATGGCCCAGAGCTGTGTCATGGTTACCTGAAGGGTTCTGTCTCATGGACATCCAGGGCAGCCCCTCGTATCCGACCTTCTTTCAAGGCCTGAGCCAAAGCCTTCTCATCTACCAGACCCCCTCTTGACGTGTTCACCAGGAAGGCTCCCTGACGCATCTGTTTTACAGAGTTAGTGAAACGATTGTGGGTAGACCAAAAGGGACTGAAACGTTCAATCAGGACTCAAGTCAATTCGGACAACCATTCTACAGGTTGTCCAACAGAGTGGATCTTCCTGTACAGATTCAGGAGGATTCAGATTTGTGAATTGGTTTAACGCTAGCTCTAAATTCAATAACACCACAAACGCCAAACCAGTGCCAACATAAGATGGTTTGAAGAAGCACAATACAGGCAGTTACTGCCTTTTCTTTACACTAAAATATGAGGAGGTTGGAAAAATACATAGTAACATTTTTGCATATTTCATATCAATTACCTGTTTGATGGTGAAGTCATTGATGAGGTGGTGGTTGTGCTCGTTGAGGCTGCAGTGCAGGGATACACAGTCTGAATGGATGAGCAGGTCTTGCAGGGTGGCCATGCGCTGGAGGCCCAGGGAGCGCTCCACACCATCAGGCAAATAGGGGTCATAGAAGATCACGCCAAAACCAAATGCCTTGGCACGCAGAGCCACTGCTTGGCCAACGCGCCCTAGAAGTCCATGAGAAATGACAGGGATAGTACTATCAACTGTGGTGCCCATACTGGAGCTAAAACAGACATCAGCATAGACATTCCTTACTGAAGCATAAATACCAAACAAGTCCCCGGGCTTCATGCATCTAACCGTCAACTATCATTGCATTACTCAGTTTCTCTAAACCGCTTCAGCATAAAATCTTTGATCTTTGTTCAATTACAAGTCAGATTAGACTGAAGGCGCTGTTGATAAATGTGGGTACAATGCCCTTTAAAAAATGTAACTCCTTCAATAAACGTTCTTCACTTACCCAGGCCTATAATTCCCAGCGTCTCGCCCCGAATACGAGCAGCGCCACCAGCCACCTCCCTGATCTGCTCCACACTCGAGGCCCGGGTTCCCTCCCTCAGGGCCTGGTGCATCCAGGTGACTCGCCTGTACAGGTTGAGGATCAGACATAGCGAAGTGTCCGCTGTCTCCTCCACAGACGACGCTGGAACATTACAGACAGCAATGCCTGCATAAATGGAAGGAAAAGGGGAAAAGATATAAACCACCATGTATTATTTTAATGTGTTAGCTTATGGTTGATTTTATTGCGCATGAAACTACAAAGTTCTATCCCCTCACCAAGCTCGGCAGCTGCTTTAATGTCAACATTGTCAAAGCCGGAGCCAATCCTGACAATTACTCGTAGGCCTTTAAACTTTTCCAAGTCGTCTCTTGACAGAGTGATGGTGTGGTACAGCAGGGCGGCAACTGCTTCATTTAGCACCTACAAAAGATGAATGCATTAAGTTATTCAAGTATCACAGCACCATTAAAAGGCACACCATTTGGCTATATATTTATTAATGTTGCCAGACTGTGTGGTGGAAACAACATTTTGGGGTTTTGTACAATGTCTGACAGGTATTATTTACAAAAAATGCAGACCCCTAACTCGGAGTTAAAAAGGTAATGCACATCTGGATATAAACCAGATACATATAAACTAAGCATGTGGAAATAAATCGATATGAATCGATGTATCGATATAAATGTG
>CAAKHC010011343.1:52187-70638 GCA_901007825.1 Macroramphosus scolopax
AATGTAGCCAGACTGTGTGGTGGAAACAACATTTTGGGGTTTTGTACAATGTCTGACAGGTATTATTTACAAAAAATGCAGACCCCTAACTCGGAGTTAAAAAGGTAATGCACATCTGGATATAAACCGGATACATATAAACGTATTCCATGATGAAACTTGAACTTATCACAGGGGTCTAGACCAAATACCTGGTCGCACCAGCACACATGCTGTTTTAATCATAGGCATGGCAACAAATGATGACCTTTCATGCTGATGAATAGTGGTCCAAATTTGCATTGACGTTAAGTAAATCTTGAACATTAATATATACATTCAATTCTTAATATTAGGATATTATAATTCATTTATTGAACCTTTTTCATTATCGTCATGGAAACAGATATCACACACCCCCCTTACATGACCATAACGCTTATCAAAGAACTAAAAAGTATTCAGGAAGGGTTCAGTGTTTTGGTCCCTGCAGGTTCAGTGTTTCTTATTGTTGTTGTGCAACTTTGAAGTTTCCAGCAGCAACGGGCCAACTACATTGTCTACCATACACACATATCATAGCTCCCAAAGGGGTACTGCCTTAGTTAATGTGATTGAAAGTAAGGTTAGTACTTTGTCTTCTTCACTGGCTCATCAGCCTAGTTGTGACCGAGCTGACAAACATAACAGCACCAACTGCACACAGCCAGAAAACACAATCATTTTGGCGGATTTCTTCCAGCAGGCTGCTGTTTAAAACTGTACAAACATATTTATCAACTGATTTTGTGTTCGCTTACAGTCCTGATCCTTGAATCCTATAATTTTCTGTTGCTAATGATTGAGTGTGATACTGTTAGCTAACCTGTTTAAAACAACACCAGCTGCAGTCGGTGTCTGCATGCCTTTGTTCATTAGTGGCGTTTGAGTTAGAACCTCTGTTTACTCTCCCTCCCTGCAAGTCTTGTCCTCTACCCTCATAAAGCTTTTAAGATAGATCTGCTACATTTTAGGAAAAATGGCTCTCTCAGCCCAAATGCATTGTTGTTGCCAGATATGGAGTTTGACAGATGTTAAGTTGTTGCCAAATGCGACCATACACAATCTAGAGCCCTGTAAAAAAGAACGTTTGTCTCCATGGATTGTGATTACAGTGCGGAAAAGTGTGTCATTGTCTCCTGTACCTTCTCATGAATCTCTTGTGTTGACTGGGCATCACAGAAGGCCACCGTGGCCACATCTTTGAGGATGGGCATTTCCACAGTGCAGTCGCGCCCGTCCAGCAGGGCCACCAGTGGGCGTGGGTGCATCGGTCCGTTCAGGATGGGGGGTCGGATACCTGAGTTGAGGAGAAAGAAACCGTTACATATGTGCATTTAATAAGAAAGAATAAATATTGAAAGACCTTCCAGGAGACAAAATTTAAAAAGAAAATAAAAAAGGGACACAAGAGTCACATAAACACCACAATGCCAACATTAAAGCTTTCAAGTTGTTCTCTTTCTTACTGCCAGCTTGCTGATACCACTTGGTGTGCACAGCTACCACCCCCTTGTATTCCACAGACAGTAAGACCAAGTCAGAAGTAAGTGACTCAATAGTCTGCGCTTCCCATGTCTGGACTATCCCATATGATGCAAGTTGTCACATCCTCACCCCCCACAAAAATAAAACACACACACAAAAAAAAAGACTACTTCTGACAACGTCTTAAGTCTTGGAACTTGACCTGCCTACTGTATGAGGAGAATGTATGCATTTAGCTGGCAGGGGAGGGGGAGAGGTGATGGGAGTGTGGCGGCTGGGGGAGGGGTGAAAACTGAAGGGTCTCAGAGAGGAGGTGGTGGGGTTCATGGGGGGGTTCTGAGTCATGACCTAAATTCTCCCATCTGGACGAGTCCCTCCCTTGTATTTTTCTGTTTTTCCCCTTTCTTGAGACCCACACCTTGCTAACAAACATCTGCACAATTGGTTCATGTGCACTATGCTCATTCACCATTATGCCAACATAAGAAAAAGTAAAGCAAATCAATGACAGACATACATTTGTTTTTCTCTGCCACTGTGTTAGCATTGAGGTGAATAGTAATGTCTTATATTAAGTAGCATGAAAATTATTTAAATGCTGCTCGGTTCATTCTTCTTCTGAGCAGTTTCTGGCTTTGACTAATCCCACACATGCAGTGGTACACACTATCTGGTCCCTGCCTTGTGACAGGTGTGTGTGTCCGTCCCAGGGTGGGGGAGTGTGTCTAGCTGGAACATTTACTTGGACAAGGGGTGAGAGGTAATGGTGAGACTGCAGAGGAGGGACGGGAGCTGGTAGTCGAGGGTGGAAAACAAATATTTGTGAACACTTCCTCTGACGTCTCAGATTTCCTAACTCATGCATGAAACACGCTTTGGCCAAAAAGAAAGAAAAACATACAGCCTGGTCCCCTTGTAGATTTGTACAATCTACTGCTCTCCATTCAGGAGTGTGACTACAATTCATTGCAGATAGCTCAACTATGCTAACAGGCCTGCTTCTACATACTGGAGGCACAAAGAGACTCGTACGGTGTAGAAAAAAACTAAAGGAGTTCATCACAAAGAGACCCTCTGAAAAAGTTGCTCTGGAAACATACAAGTAGGCCTACACACAGAGTAATTTGAGTAAAGGACACTGGCATACCCGAGGCCTACGAAGTGCAAGCATGGCCGCACACAATACAATTCATTCAGTGATTCATTCATTCTCCCTCCCTCTCCCTTTCTTCCCCTCACTCCCTCCTCCTCTTCACGCTCCCTCTGGCCGCAGTTGGAGGAGTGAGAGGTGAGGGGGGAGGGGCAGCAAACGATGATAATGCAGCAAGAAACGGTACTCCACCCAGACACAGCAAGGCACACACACACACAGTTATTCAGTTCCTTCTTTGCGGCTGCGACAACAGCAATATGCTGTGAACATAAAAGGGAAACTGCACATTCACAGCTGCACCACACCCAAAACCTTAGAGCTCTCCCCCACATAGATCACAAAATTTAAAAACATATTTCAAAATAGATAACACATGAGCACAGGGCCTAACCTTGCATTATGAAGTCTGTCAGCCCGTCTTCCTCTCTCTCTCTCCTTGCTCTCCCTCTATCGCTCTTTTTTTCTCCCTCTCTCTGTCAGCCTGCTCTTGGCTGGCCGGATCCCAGCTGTCATCCACGCCCAGCCCCTCCCCCACGATGAGCCTCCAATCACAGGCGGCTTCATTGAGGGCCAGCCAACCAGTACTAACCTCATTAGCATAGCTGAGGCCGAAGCCAAAGGCGGTTTGGGCTGTTGTCGTTTTTTAAAGAGACAGCTGGCCCGTTTCCCTGTAACTGCGGCCACGACCCTTCACCTTGTCCTCTCCCTCTCACCCGTCTCCGGGGACTCTCCCAGACTATTCCCTCCATTTTAGTTCAACATGATGCCGGATCCGCATCACCTAATTTCTATGCTCACCCTATAAACTCAGATCTCAAAATACTCAATACATGTCACACACCAGTATACCACTGGATATATGTCTCAGTAGCAAAAAAAACAACAACTGCCATAGCCCTTAGGTATAAAATTCAGCACATGAATGCATTATCCTCTGAGAGATATTAAAAATTGTGTGTAAAATCCTTGCGGAGCAGTTTTACAAAAAAACATATATTCCAATTGCGAATACACAGAGGAATTGAAGAAGACAAAAGCAAACTTTGAACAAATCAGTCCACACAACTTCAGTTAAACCAGAAAGGAATTACCTTTAAAAAAAACACTATTCTATAGTGCACCAGGACAATATATTAAAACGCAGACTTACACAAACCTGATATTAAATCCTCAGCATCTGGTTTCAGAGAATGCATATTCATTCATAATTCTTACTTTTATCTTTCTACGTAATAACGCAGTTGCAGGCTGCAGCAAAGAATGGTGGTTTCCAGCAAAGATTCACATATTAAAATAAGGTATGAAAGACTTAGGCTTAGCTGTATGAGTGTGGTGACTTGGTAAAATATTGTACCAGTCAGCCTATAACACACTATTTATCTAGTTTTTAATGAAGTTTAAGCAGTTCAAGTTCAGCGAGTAACCCTAAATCGTAAAAAAATTTAAATGGAAGTAAAAAAGTTGACTTTACCAAAATCCTCATAATAATGTAAATTCAAGACTATGAAAAAGGGATCAATCGGGTTCACATCTTACAGTAAATGAAGCTTTGAACCAACCTTTTGTGATGCATGGATCAACTCTGTAGTCATGTGAATCAATATGTATGCATAAATCCTCCCCCCACCACCCAAACACTTAATTTTGTCCAATCTATAACCTACAACCACCCAGAAATTCACTTAAACTTTATACGGTCTTTATAAATTATGCCGGGCAGTGGAAGGTGGTTCTCATATGTTTTTGATGAGTTTTTTCTTTGATGATTTACTTTAAAGATATGAGAACCTTAGTAATCCTAACGGCGTGTCTGGAGATTTAAATCAACGTCAATTAACATATGTTGCTGTGCCTTAAATACGCCGTGGTGTCTTTGGGTGATGCAATTTTCTGCTGCTGCGCAGGGACGATTTTCCCGTGGCTGTGTCCACTTGATTGCTCATTTCCATTATTTCTCTGAGAAATATTTAGGTGAGGGGACAACAGCTATGTTCTGCTGTCTACCATGTTCACATTTTACAGAATATCAGCATTATACTCATTAACGAATTACTATGTCACCACCCATGACCTATTTGCTATAATTCAGAATGTTAATTTTCATGACCGTAACTTCTGTATTATCCGCAGATATATCTACAATATATTCATCACTAGCGTGACTAAAAGCAGTACTGGATTAGACTGTTTTACTACACCCTCCAAAGTGCTATATAGACAATATCTCAATATTTGCATGATAAAGGCCAGAAAATGACTTAACAAATGAAGATCAACGTAACCCTGAAAAGTGTAGGTCTTTCCTTTACAAAAGCTGCAAAGAAAGCAAAGATGTCTGTTGTGACAGTTTCCTCCACCAAAAGAGGCTTTTAGACACAGACTTTGGCCGACCAAAGCCACAATACAATCACAGGACAAGTTTCTGAGAGTCAACAGCTGACTGGTAGCTCACAGGGCCACAGCTTCAAGCAGCTAAATAGTGTCCAATCAGCAAGTATCAGAGTCAACTGTGAATAAAATCAGCGGGTTTGACAGGTTGAGTAGCAGTAAAAAAGACATTGCTCAAAATCTGAAAGACTTGGACAGAAAGACTACACTGATTGATTAATGTCTGCAATCTTCAATACAAATGATAGTTAAACTGATTTCGTACAAATGTTTTGTCCATCCCGTCCCATTTAATGAATACTGGTTGATAAAATATTAGGAATACCTCAGTATAACCTAGCACAGTTCAACAGAACATTGAATTACAGCCTCCAAAACAACCTTAAAATGAACACCTCCCACAAACAGATTCTACAAAAACCCTCACTTAATGATCCTCATGAAGGCAGGATTCATTTCAAGACTGTTGTATTATATTAGGTTCGTTTTATGGAGGGGTACCTAATAAATTTTCAGGTGGACGTATATCATGAACACAAGTGCCAACATATTTACTTTTACTTTGTGTATATGGATTTTATGAAATCTTACCCTCACAAATGCGGTCAAGTCTCTGTCGCTTGACTTGTTTATGTTTGTCCATCAGAGCCATAGACCAAGGAGTCTGAACCTGGGACAGAGAAGAGCGGATCTGAAAGCCCCTTAATAACGTCCACTTAGTTTGACCTGCAAAAAATTATGTATAGTAATAGGTAAAGACCAAAAATCTTATTGAATTACTTATTTTCAGAGGGATAAGTTATTGACCTCAAGAAATGGGCCATGTTGCAATAGTACTTGACAAGATCTATGCAATTACTTTCAAATTCATGTATGACAATTTAGCAGAAACCATAATTGGGCTATATAGTAGTGTAATGAACTCATATTTAACAACTAACACAAATATAAGGACAAAGAACTTTAAAACACAGTAGGAATCACCTAAAATTCACAAGAGATTATTAAAACACATTAAACAGGTAAATTGTCGTCCATTATCTCCACAGTGACGAACTGTTCACAGCACTCACCTGGAGAACAATGCTTGTTGTGCAGGTTTAGTTAACACTGTAAACAAAAAAGATACGACTTTAGATTACGTATCATCACATGTTGCTTGTTAATTACGGTAGACAATTACAAGTAAACAAAGTTTGATTACATGAAGTAGTATTGTGCTAAATGTGTGTCACTGTGTTTATAACTCGATCAGGGCTAGCTGATATCGGCTGCGACTCAATCACATAACTTTTGCAGCCCACATTATAATTTTAACTGTTGCGGTTGTAGTTTCCAGGTTTGTAGTTGACTTTACTTCAGCTTACAATAACACCACCACAGTCACATACAGTGAATAGAAGAGTTAAACATTTATTCTCCCTGCCGGTTAACATTAAACGGCAGATTTCAGGTCAAATGCAACGATAAATTAGGTGACGGGATTCTCGTGTTAGCAGCCAAGTTACCGTTAACTAATTAGCTTATAGTGCTAGCTAGCCCGTCACCAGATGTAGCAAAATAATCGGGAAACATACAATGAATGGCGAATGCTTTTTATCTGCTCCGTTCTAAATGTCCACTTGTTAAGATTAAATTGGGTGAGAAAGCGAACTATCATGTCCAGCCCGCCTTCACTAAATTAGTTTACATATTTTTTAACTTCTGAATAGCAATCCAGCTAACGCTAACGATATAGCAATGAAACTAGCTTGTCGATGTTGGCTAGTTAACCCAAACAAACATTTGAAGATTCTAAATAGATAGCATTTCTATGTAAAAACAAAGTCATTCAACCCTCGAATGGACGAAGAATTTAACATAACTTGGATGGTATTAACTTGTGAGGGTTTAAGAATTAACCGTTAACATAATTACATACATGAGACGTGTGAAGCATTGCTAACATTTGCTAGCCAGCGCCGTAAACTAGCGTGCCGCTGAGTGTGTGAGAGATGCAAGTGGAGGGGGAGCCCATTTCGTCCGATTTGTTATCAGCGAGTGGCGCTACAATGTGAAATATCTGACCCACAAGCTAAAAAATATTAATTCTACAGCTAACCGAGTAGCGCAGATATTATGAATTCAAGTAGGACTACTTTGTAAACCAGTGACCAAATATTTTAAAAAATAAAGTCCATTATTTACCCAGAATAAACTCTTTCAAGAGTGCTGAGAGAGTATGCGTGCTTCGGCGGTGCTCCCTCTCTCCCGATCGCCATGAAATTAGACAAAAGAGGAAGTGGTATGTTCGTGGGGGGGTCAGTCACACTGAAAAAGCATCAGTGGACAAGAAGGAGCGCCCTCACCTTCCACGGCGGAACGGCTACCTTAATCTGACAAAGACACGGAAGATTTTTCCGAATAAAAAAACTAGTTAATTTATTGTAAAACACTTTTTAAGTGCATTTAAACTTTACCCACTAATTGTTTACAAATAACTTACCACTTGTTTTTAACATAAGATAAATCATTATTACTTTGTCATAGCTCCTTATATTTCAGGCAAATAACGATATTGAGGAGTTATTTTTTTCCTAAACATCAAAGTGTAACTAACTTTCCTACTCTTGAAGCCATAATGGGCTAAATACGGTTGATGTCATGTTAATATTAGGCTATACTAAAATCCACCACTAGGTGTCCCAGTTATATAATCTATTGGCCCCTGGTTAGATTTCCTTGTCAAACCACAAAAAGAAACAATACACATACATTTCAAAACAAAACCTCATCTATTAAATTTTATTTGTGCATAAATTGTGCAACAGGAATATTTCCATTTGAGAATATGAAAACATTTTTTCTGAAAGGCCACCTGATAATCTGCATCACTACCACCATTGTCACATCATTTTCCTGAATAAATTCAGGGTGTGCACTCACTCAGACCAATGTGCAGGCCATTACATTGTCTTATGTGATGGATTAGCTGCACCATAAATTCAGTTACTCTATTGCTAATTCAGTGCATGTGCAACCCATCCAAAACTATCAGCACAAATGGAGATTACAAAAACATCTGGCTGTGAATAGAAGACCAGAGTGCCAGGAACTCTGTATTTCAAGCTTAAGGCATGGCCAGTTTACAGCATCAGTAGTGTAACTGTTAATGTTCAAGTGACTGAGAAACCATCACAAAAATATAAATCAATGTATGTTTGGTTTTCAAGGCTCAGTCTTGGCGATAGGGTGAGGAGCTCGAAAACCCACACAGGGAACTTGCAGTATAGCGGTTTCTCCTTTGAGTGGAAGGGAGCTAGCTTTCTAGGGAACTTCCACTAGAGGAGTTTGAACAAATCCAACTCGTAGGACACCTTAAGTCAAATCCAAAACACGCTGGTGGGCTAATATGTATCATCTGGCTTGGTAACACTTTGGGATGTGCAGGAGGAGCAGGAGGATTATGATGGGGGATAAGGACCCCTGTGCTACCTTACATAGTTTGCTACCACCACATACCGGATAAGCAATGGAGAAAAGATGGATGGAATTAACCCATTCTAAAAAAAAAAACAAAGTAGCTTTCATGTTTCCCCTTCTGTGTCAGAAAAGTTTCCCTTTACTGAACTAGAGTATCTCCACAAGGAAAAATTAAAATCAATGAATGAGCAGTTGTAAACGTAAATGTGTATTGAGTCTTTGGGGGAGTTCAGAAACTGCAGCTATATCCTGGAATGTATCCTCATAAGTCTTGACTTAGCCTACATAAAAGTCTGATTCATCCATACATGGCAACATATTGTCCAACACTTAAAGCTCATAGTCAGGTCCAAAGTAAAAGGCCCAATTCCAAAAGGTGACTACTTCAGCATCCATTATGGCAGGAAGAATGCTTACCCTTATCACATTAAACTATTGGCATTTAGTGTGTATTCAATTTCACTTGAGGAGACTTCTGTTCCTCCATTTTATAGTATTTGATGGGTCAGCATATCAATACACATTCCAGGGGTTAACGCTAATTAGAAATTGTATCATTATGAAATTTGAAAAAAATTGTGCGCTCATGACACATTGCTTTTTCTAATGCACATTTCATTTGGTATGGTCAATGTGCCAACACTGAAATGTTAAACAGTTAATTAGCTCAAATGTTACAATTATACCATTGTAATTTGATTATAAATGTGTCGCCGAACTGCTTGCTTCTTGAGAACAACTTTAGAAATATGCCTTAAGGAAGCAGCCGGTTCCCCAAGACTCGGCCCGAAGAGTGTACAAAGCCAACAAGTGTGTTTAACATGAATGCTGTAATTCACACGGAGCGGTCAGTTCTCTTCTATAAGGTTCAAGTCCAGTTCTGTGCAGTCTCTTTCGAAAATCATTTGTCCTCCATCTTTCACAGTCCTTTTTATCTTTTTTTCCTCCTCCTCTTCACTTTCACTTAGTGGTCCAATGCTGGTACGGCCCAGGAACTCAGCAGGGGAGAGGGCTGTGTGCTGCTCGGCCCAGGAACTCACTGGAACTATGCAGGCCCCTGTACCACATACTGGGGTCTCGCCCTTGCCGATCTATATAGGAGAAAGAAGCATCACGATCTATCGGCTCTCATTCGACATGTGACAAAAATCCAGCTCATCCTAAATGGACTTTAATGAAGCAGAAGTATTAGCTTGTTCAATCTCCAGCTTCTACACCCAAGGATTATAAGCTGGTAGCAGTCTGTATTCATGGAAGTTTCTGGTTCTTTGAATTTTCAGCAATTATGATTTAGTCTCAAGAGCCTTTGTGAATATTTTTCTTATGATGCAGCTACAACAAGCAACCTTTAACATGTGACTAGAGTCTCAAATGGGTCGAATGCTAATTATCCACCATATCCTGTGCGGATATGGTGGAAAAAGCCAACTTGTAATAGTGACAGAAAAAAAACCCCACTCAAGCAGTTTAAGTTGTCAATTAAGTGACATCCGTTCCATCAGATTCCTGAGGTTGGTATTCTTTTAAACAATAAACAGAAATGTGACCTAGGTCACAGCAGGGTAAGCACAACGCACAGAAAGTGTATGAAACCCATGGCCAAAGCAATCACATATTCTCAGTGTTACTTTAGGATAGAATTAGAGTAAAATGAAATGATTTCCCTTTTTGAACTTACTTTGAGAACCACTGTTCTAACTTAATGGATGGATTGGTCCACACAATTCATAGTAAAAACACAAACATGACACTGATGCAACATTTCATTCCTACATGATTTCAGCAATGTACTTCCCTGTACAGCTTATAGTAAATACAAACTGTCATGGGTAAATACGCTTGTTAAAAAGCAATGCATTTGGTCTCTGCAATTGGAAACAATGTACACGTTTATTTGCATATAGATATATCATAGCATATCCGATCACAAGTTGTCACTCGAGAAGCATGTGGAAATGCATTCTAATGCCAGGTGTGAACTGACACCAAAAAGCTGTTCCACTTGGGTTTGGATTGCTCAGAATGCCATGTACAAAGTGGACCACAGCGCAGCTCCACCATGAAATAAGAGGTCATCCATTTCAAATACAAAAATTAGATAAGCCAATAGATACATTTGTGATATCCATTTACACAAACTAAGCGATGCTGAGAAATGGGTATGGCAGATGGTGCTGCCAGCGGTCTAACATCGTCCAACGAGCAGAAATTGTATGGGAAAAAAAAAAAAACCCAGACCCGCTGGGTATTGCATTACTGGTTCCAGTAACTAACTCGATATTTAAAACATTATCTACTCACCTGTGTCATCTTGCTGAAGTCAAGGCCTGGCCTTGGGCCAGGCAAAACATCAGACTCATGGCGCCTCTTTAAGCGAGGTTTGCGCATGTCACATGGCTGTGAATGGCATCTTGGCAGTGCTGGGTGCAGGTTGCGCCTAGAGGAAGATGGTGTACTGCAGGCTGAAGTTGGAGATGGTGACAGGGCAGGGTGCCCCATGCCAGAATAGCCGTATGTCCGAGCATAAGCATGGGACGGCTGGAGTACTACAGAGGTGTCCGGAAGTTGCAAAGGAGAGAGGGAGAAACGGCGATGGAGCAATGAGTAAGGTATCAGGGGCGCTGGTGATGAGGAACAGGATGAAGGGCTGGCAAAGGATGCAGGAGAAGGTCCTTTTAGTGTGTCACAGGGATCCCAAGGGAAACTCCATGGCAGTGGGGAGTCAGACAGTGCTAAGCTAAGGAAAGTAGAGCTAGAAGAGGAGTGTAGGGAGGAAGAGTTGAAAGAGGAGCTGGGGCCACAAAGTTGCAGGGAGCTGGCTCCAGAGCTCGAACCAAATGTTTCCCCACTTTGGAAGCAACGCTTTACCGGCATCCAAATTTTGGATGCACTAGGATGCCAGGTGGAGCGACACCGAGACAGGTCCTCTGGAACAGAAAGGGAACGACAGTGGCGTTTTGGAGGAGGTGGGGGAGGGGAGCTCTGGAAAGCTTTGTCTGTTATGAAAACATCTGGTCTGTGGAGATGTTCCCCAACTTGATAAGAAGGCCATACAGAGTCCAGTCCAGAGGGAGCATCCAGATGGTTGTCTTTGAATGATGGGCTTGAAGCAAAGCTAGTCTCTGAAAATTGCAAAAGATAAACATGACAGACTCTTACAGTTTGCAGATATTGCACCTAATTCAATAAAACTTGCCTTGTGTGGATCTGCAAGCACTGCATGAGATAGTGGGACTGCAGCCCACTGCAGGTAATGTCTGAAACGTAAATATAATAAATGTAACTTCCGAACCAGAAGTTAAACATTGCCAATTGAAAGATGTATGATTCCTACTCACCACATTCCCATTTACAGTAAAAGCCTTGTGATAAGGTTCTTCCAAACTCTGTTTACGGAGCTGCTCTGTGATAAGTGTCACCATAATGACAGCTATGATCCAGGGATAGTCATTGAAAATATTAGATTAACTGGGGCAGCGTGAATTCAATTCGTCAGAATCCTGGCATGGTTTGTGGTGTCCCCCCACACCTCAACCAGCCAGACTGACCCAACCTCGTCAATATGCTATCATCTTCTTGATGCCACCTAGAGGGACAGATGAGATGGGGTCAGTATGGAAGAATGTCAATCATCAACTACAACTAGTGACACAAAAAAGACTATAAACATTCACTAGCACAGTAAGTTATAGCATCTTCTATGATATGAATGTACAAGCCTCTGATAGAAATATTTCCCCAAATTGCTTTAGCAGCTTTGACTGACATAAGACCCAGGCTAGAGCCTCAAACACTCAGGAAAGGCAAAAGTTCACATTCACAAAGGCAGAGAGCACACATGGACATCAGGAGACCATGGACAAAAGAACACTTCACATTCCATCATGCTCACTTAGTAAGTGAACATGGCTGTTTCTTGTTAGGACAAAAACACACACTAGTACAATATCAAAGAAGATGCAGCATATATCCAAAGTGGAAACCTTTGGGCCAAATCATGGAAGTTGAAGTCAGTAGGCTCCAATGAAAAGCTAATGACAGCAGTTTGGAGCTGCAAAGAGAATGGAGGGGGAGGGAGAGACTAAAAGGGAAAGAATGGGGGAAGTGTGAGATAAATGAATGGGGAAAGGGGTTGTAGCATGCCATGGTATCCTTTTTTTTTGTGAGTGAGTGAGTGAGAATTTTAACCAAGGAAAAAACAAAATAGTTCAATGTATGAAGATAGCAGGGGACCATGTATAAATGTCATAAAAACATTCCTCAGATATTTTATGTGCAGTCAATGTAAACAATCTAATGGTTAACATATGCATGGATAGCTACAAAGATTAACCTACACAGAGGCATACAACAAAACCCAGCAAACCACCATCTCAAAGTACAACCAAAAACAGAAAGTCAATATACAAACTCTAGGCCTTATGCCTTCAAATGCAACATGGCTGATTAGTCTTTCCAAAGCTCTAGAAAGTCCAGAGAACCCTTAGCTCTTATTTCTGACGATTCATCTAGACATGTGTACTTATTCATTTGTTGTTATTTTTTATAAATGCTCTTTATTGTGTGCACTATCCACTTTGCTTCTGTAATGCTGTAAATTTCCCTGTCGTGGGATGAATAAAAGGTTTCCTATCTTATGAACCCAAAATACAATATGGCTAATATAATATTGACTCAAAACCATTAAGTGCATAAACTCCTAAGTATGACGCATCTTTCAATCTTAATCAAAACTGTTGATATTTAGTGTAACTCATAGAAGAGACCATGTGACCATGTTTCAACAATTGCTGTGTGCAGTCATATGAGGCCTCCAGGGCCTTCCTCCTTGGGGCAAACATGGTGCTACATTGCTAGCCTAGCTCCACATGCCAGAAGACAAGCCACTTCAACAGCACTTGAGTACAGGCTGAACGTCATACTCAGCTGTGGCAGCAGCCAAGGTAAGAGGAGCCCTGAACCCCACTAAATAACTATATCGCAGAAACCACACAAAAACACGTTGTACGACATCAGATGTAGTCAAAACACTTTTAATCCGGCCTACGACTTTTAATGTAAACGAATAGAAACAAATGTGTTATACTCAAAACAATTCACAAGACACCAAACACTAACGATTTCAAATATTAACGTTAATTGGGATATTCAAGTAACGTTATATCTGAATGACATGAAAGCTAGTAAATAAGTTGAAAACCATTAAATTGTCGTCAACGTAAAACCCTCTGTAAGAACATTAAAACGAGATCACACTAAATTCAACGTTAGATAAAGTTACAGAGCAACTTGTCATTGACAGTTCAGGACTTAAACAGGACTAAGATGTTACTAGCCGAATTGGATACAGACATTAGCCGGTAAATACGTATATAATAAGCTAGCTCAGCAACACGATGCAGCCCGTGTGACACCAACTTGTTCACCGGTTGTGTTAGCTAGCAAGTAACAAAAGTAACTTATCCCCTGCTACTGGTGTTGTCGTTATTCGGCCAGCTTGCTACCGGTTAATAATTTGACACATTGCACGGTTGTTGACATGATTCCATAGCCTAGAGTATGACTAATGACATGAATGAATATCACGGCTCAGTTGATAATGTTAGTTCGCTGTCGCGTTAGCTCGGTTACGCAGCTTATTCTCAAGCTAGCGTGCTGCTCTGATGAATTACCTGCGTTCCGCTGTTCCTTAGCAACCGAAGCTGCCCACAGTGAGTTGGACGTAGTGAGTATATATAGCCTTCGGGCGATACCAATACAGACGTACTTTGAAAACGCCAATGTCACAATTTGAAGAAATTCTGGAGTATTTATAAAAGGCCTATTTGTGAAATTTAGAGTTTATTTATGCGTTCCCAACTGAAGTTTTGTTTTTGGGTTGTTAAGTATTTCACACGTATTCTGTACGTGTCCACCCCGTTAAAAGTGCAATAGTTAGGTCCTTCTACATAAAGCAACAGCAAGACATCTGACAGTACAATAAACGACAACCAAATGTAGAATTATTTTTGCAAGGCATATTACAATTTAAGACCTATGTGATTTAAAGAGCCTAACGTCAGCTAAATCTGTGACGGACAACAAAACGTTCTATTATAGATATGTGAACAAATATTTTCCACGCATGCGCTGTGGCTTTCAACACTGAAGGACACATTTCTTGAAGCTGCGTTATTACTTTGTCTAGCTTGCCGTCTGGACCGCCTATGCAGTGTTTTTTAATAACAAGAGGAAATCACAGAAAGACATGGAATCACAGAAACTCAGCAAACAAGAAACCATGGCAATGAGGAGGAAGTTGATCGGGTAACCGTGTTGTAAACAAGAAACTTGATTCAGTGTAACTTTATTGTGCCAACCAATTGTCAACCGTCGCCATATTGTGTGTACAAATAATTCACTGCAGACACTAACTTCTCTTCATTTTTCGATTACAGGCAGTCATGTAGACTCTTTTATTCAGACGATCCTGTGAAAATAGTAAGAGCAAGGGGACAATATCTATTCGATGAAAACGGCAAGCGCTATCTGGACTGCATTAGTAACGTCCAGCATGGTAAAACATTCATAAACCACTACATAGTCCTAAAATTTTAACACTCATGCCTCCTATTGGCATAAAAGTGAATTACTAATACATAGTATGTTTTCAATTGCAGTGGGCCATTGTCACCCAACTGTTACAAAGGCTGCATCAGAACAAATGGACATCCTGAACACAAATACAAGATTCCTACACGACAACATAGTCATGTATGCAGAACGGCTGGCTGCCACTCTTCCTGAGAATTTGTCGGTCTTCTACTTTGTTAACTCTGGGTAAGTATCGCTGCTAAATACAATACAGCCCCACAGAGTGTTATCCCTGCAAATTACTTGACATCTTTCCTAACAGCTCAGAGGCCAATGATCTCGCACTACGTCTGGCCCGACAGTACACCCAACACGAGGATATCATTGTCATGGACCAGTGAGATTTCCATTTCAACATAACACATTGTCACTCACTGACAGTACCCATTCTTACCAATTAAATTGCAAATCTCCTTTTCTACTAGTGCATACCATGGACATCTAGTGTCTCTCATCGACATTAGTCCTTACAAGTTCCGGAAACTGTCAGGACAGAAAGAATGGGTTCATGTGGTGTGTAGATTCATATGGCCATCCTTTCACCAACTGTGGACTCCTGTGTTTCTGAAAAAATGTGTTTCTTCCTAGGCACCCTTACCAGACACCTACAGAGGCATATACAGAGAGAATCACCCAAATCCAGGCCAAGCATACGCTGATACAGTGAAAGACCTAATAGAGGAGGTGAACAGCAAGGGTCGTAAGGTATACTTAAACAGAGCTCAAGTGGAATATCAGGATTTAGACTTTGCAACAAAAATGACCATTCCATTACCTTTCCATGGCTTTTTGCAATTTGTTCCATAGATCTCTGCCTTCTTTGCTGAATCATTACCAAGTGTTGGAGGACAAATAATTTTACCCCAAGGATACTCAGCCAAAGTTGCAGAGTGAGTAATGACTCAATTTCTGTTCCAATTTTTGCGTAGCCACATGTGCATTATGTAAATGTGCATCTCCCTGGAACTACCTACAGATATGTGCGCTCAGCTGGCGGATTGTTTGTCGCAGACGAGGTGCAGACCGGCTTTGGGCGTGTGGGAAGTCATTTCTGGGCTTTTCAGCTGCAAGGGAGTGATTTTTGTCCTGACATAGTGACCATGGGCAAGCCGATGGGCAATGGACATCCCTTGGCTTGTGTGGCAACTACAGCAGAGATAGCTGAAGCTTTCACAGCCAACGGAGTGGAGTACTTTAATACGGTAACTATGGTTTCATTGTAATATAAAGGATGCTTTAGTTATTTCAATTTTACAAGCCACATATATAAAATGCCATTGAAATACTTAAAAGTCCTCATATTGCCATTTTCATAGCCTTTAGACATAAATCACGTTTCTCAGCTACAAAATAATGTATTCTGAGGGATTTTTTTATTTCTCTTGGTGGTTATTGATATGTTAACAAACTACTGGTTCTAAGTAAAGAATGTTTATTTCTGTTGAGATCTCATTTTAACAACCTCTAGCTGTATGTAAGCGTACATATATCCAGGTGAAATAATGCTTTTCTGTGATCCCACGCAGTTTGGAGGGTCTCCAGTGTCCTGTGCAATTGGCCTGGCAGTCCTTGATGTGATAGAGAAAGAGGACCTCAGAGGAAACGCCTTAAGGGTGGGAGCACATCTCAAAGATTTGCTCATGAAGCTAAAATCACAGCATCAAATAATTGGAGACGTTAGGTAAGGATACAGCGATTAGAAGGACCTGTCTCACTAAACTCAATTTAAATATCTCAAGGGTTCAGTACTTTCAGAATCTTAAACATACTAATAATTAAAGGAACCAGTAACTGCACAGGGTGCACAGGACATCATTAAGATCCTCTCACCACCAACCAGAGAACCAAATCTAGCCAATTCATTTCATTTATCAGTGTATTTTTAAGTATATATCATTCTCACCGTTTCACAGCCAATACTAATTTAAGTCCATACGCTCCCCTCGGACACTCAACAAATGTTTTCAGTTATATGGTCTTATTGGACTTCTGAAGTCTTGATAGACATCTCTCTAATTTCTGTCTCCTTATACTTCACTCAAAACATTTCAGCTCCTGAAATTTGAAAACTGATAATGGCCATTTTACCATTTGTAGGATATTTTCGATTAATTGTCAGACCCAAGTTTCTAACTTCAGCCTGAGAAGTGATCAATCAGAATGATTGACAACACCTGTGTGAGTATGTAAGGCCTCTTAGACACAGGGACACAGCATCTAGCAGACAGGGCTTGTTGCTAAACTGCATGACTTTGAATTACAGAGGAACTGTTGGGATATAACAAGTGTATTATGTAAAAACTATATTTTATGTGTTTAGTTTATTCTGCAGTTACTCTGAAGTGTACAGGCAATTGCTGGATGTCTTTTGGAAAGAAAAAAAACATTTTATCTCAACAGAGGTGTGGGACTGTTTGTGGGTCTGGAGCTGGTTACAGACAGAGAACTGAAGACCCCTGCCACAAAAACAGCAGAACATGTGGTGAAAAAGTAAGAGTTCAAACACCAGCTTTTGCTTTGGTGGTTTCTGTGATAAAGTTAGTGATACCCCTTTGTACCAGGTTGAAAGAGGATCAGATCTGTGTCAGTACAGATGGCCCTTGGGAAAATGTTGTGAAGTTCAAACCTCCAATGTGCTTTAGTATGGAAGATGCCCAGCTGGTGGTGCAGTGCATTTCCCGAATCCTCACAGGTTAGTGACATAATTGCAACCTGTACACTATACCTGTTACTGCAAGATTTATAGGTATGTGATGTGAATAAAATCTGAGCACAAGTGAAATATATAGTTAAACTCATGGTCTTATTCCCTAGACATGGAAGCCAATGACCCCAAACCGGAAAAGGAAGACATCTAAGGTTTGTTAAACCTGTAGAAAAATGTTTAATTTCATCAGACATTGTCAGATGGTCACATTCATTAGTTCAGAGGTAGAGATGAATACTTTTAGACGTTCCAGTAGATCAAACAAGTTCATTCACTTCACTTGGCAGAACATGTTTTCAACTAAACACTGACAACTGAGGACAAACACTAAAGTCAGACCGAGAACCAGTCTTCTTGTAAACTTCATCAAAGGTGTCTCTTTTTAATAATGTAACATGATAAATTATTCTGTTTTTCCCCAGGGGTTCAGGGCCAATTCATATAATTTTTGGAAGCAAGAGATGCATTTCTTTGAGACTCGTCCAGCTGGAGGCAAAGTGACACCAGCTTCAGGATGTCACTACCAATGTGGGCTAAAACCAATCTACAAGATGCTGATGTTAACTTCAAGCATTTTTAATCTGAAATAAATGTTTGTTACC
>CAAKHC010011343.1:70843-112095 GCA_901007825.1 Macroramphosus scolopax
AGATTGACAAATATGCTCAAGTATCGCTGTTTCACATGTATTGGAGTGAATATTAACTGTAATCCTGCAGGTGGTGAAGCCCTGTCCCATAGCTTACCAAAGAGGCATCCGTAGAGATGTTAACATTACTCAACACATCAAGCAAGCCATTTAACAGTACAAAACATTTAACATTAACTTTACAAATAATAACAAAAAGATCCATTTGTAATATAAACCAAAAGTTTATTTCTACCAATTTGCCCAAGACACTAGAGGAATGAGTTTCCAGTGAGAGAGGGAGTACCCTCTTACATTAACAGGCTTGCGTTCAGTTGTATAACACTAGTAAAGCCACTTAAAATTGCAGACATGATGGGGAAGAGTCTCCTTAAAAGCCAAAAAAAAATGCTGGTTGTCTTCATCTACTAGGCCATCTGCAAACATTCATTTGACACGCTTACAATGAACCTTTTCATTAGTTTAAATCCCTTATTTTGCCTCTCCCCACATCTGAAGCCATGCAACTCGCATCCAACACTCAGCACGGGAGATTATAACTAAAGATCTAGAAACACCGAAAAAAAAAAGAAAGCAAAATTGTTTTATTCACGAGCTTTAAAAGCTCTTGCTCCTGCTTGTCTGTAAATCCAGTAGACATGTAAAAATACAACCATACAATACATTAGATTCAAAAAGGTACCAAAAAGTACAGTAAAAATAACACTTCCATCACTGGAAATGTAAATGGACACAAAACAATATAAAATAAAAAGTGGAAAAGTGACAATTGCTTCCCCAGTTCCTCACTTGATCTGTACAAATGGAGCATGAGTCCAAATTTCTGCCAACTCCAAAGGAAAAGCCAGAGCCCATGTTCGCTGTGGTCAGACCATGGATCTCTTTCTTATTTACTTTAGACCTTAAGAGAAAAACACGGTGCTTAACGTTACTGAGAATAAACCAAATATGACATGCAGTTACAAAGACAGACAGGTGCATGAATGAGTTTGACAGGTCAGTGAATGGACAGACACTTTTGGGGGAGGGGGGACACGACCACTAACTGTTACACCTAGCACCCTGGTGAAAGGTGAAACGGTCCAAAGTCCTGTTTCTCAACCACCACCAACTCAACCCTTATTGATCAAGTAGTGTTTGTAGAGATGCATCTTAAGATGGCTGACAGGTGGAATGGATCCATCTCTAATGATCACAGACCCCACAACCCGACCTACCCTAACCCCACCACAATGCTCGAATGGATTTAGAGTAGATGGAGATCTTTGGGGGTCAAAAAGGCACCAATGGTTAAAGCTATGTTCTCATACTACCACGGATGATGCAAAAATGCATACCTGCACTACGTGTGATCAGTATGGCTTGTAGCTACTCTGGTGGCCTCCACGTCTTGGAGTTTTCCCATAGCTTGTATTGCCCTGGTCTGGAGGACAAGAGAAAAAGGGACTGAGTTCTTCTGTACAACAAGGAGGACCAAGAAAATAAAGTTTCTCTCATTCTTTGTCTTTCCCTGGGGGGGACTTATCGCTTACTGTAATCGTAGCCACCCCCATAGCCGTAATAACCAGCAGAGTAGTCATAGTTGCCATAGCCGCCATATCCGTAGTTTTGCTGTCCGTAGCCGTAATTCTGGTTGTATCCCTGGTTCCAGTAGTTGTTGTAGCCTTGGTTCCAGTTCTGGCCCTGGCCTACAAAACAGATGAGGCCTTTGTCACCACCGAACCCATGCACTACCTCTGCAAGTCTAATCGTGACAGTAATTTCAAATTAAGATCTTACCTCCACGGCCCCTGCCACGTCCACCGTATCCACGGGCACCATACTGCTGCTGCTGGTACACCTCTTTGGGCTGGGCTATTTTAATCTCACACTAGAACACGACACAACACAGCACATTACATTGCAGCCGTTTATGCTAGCCAGTTACATCTGAATAAAAAATAAGCGATACACCATTACCTTGCTTCCACCGACAGTGTGGTATTTTTTCTCCATAACTTTCTTCACTGACGTCTCTTCCTTATACGTGATAAAGACGAATCCCCTCCTCTTTTCAGTCTTTGGATCTTGAGGAAGCTCAATTGTCTCAATCTATATGGGAAGTAAGTAAACAATTGAAGCAGCAACTAATAATTGGATCACCCTATAACCGAATACAGTGGTTCTTGATCATACCTCTCCAAAGGTTCCGAAGTATTCCTCGATGACTTCCTTTGAAGTGTCAGGGTTAAGACCACCCACAAATATTTTCTTCACTGGATCCTTCTTCATGGCCATGGCTTTCTTGGGGTCGATCTGTCGCCCATCTAGCCTGTGCTCTTTCTGTTCAAGAACCTAAAAAAATACAAATCAAAATTTGTCAGTAATCACAGTAAACACATTACAGTTTCATAACTTCTGTAACGGCTCCCCTTCTCACCTTGTCTACACTAGCAGCATCTTTGAAGAGAATAAAGCCAAAGCCTCTTGACCGGCCTGTCTGTTGGTCCATCTTTATGGTGCAGTCTGACACCTCACCAAATTTAGAAAAGTAATCTTTGAGATCCTTCTTGCTTGTGTCCCAGCTGAGACCACCAACAAACATTTTTCTAAGGGGAGAAAGGGGACATGTTAGCACTCTAGGACATAGGGTTACTCCAGCCTTATATACGATTTGGGGAAGGGGGTGTCTTGAGCAGGAGGGGGTGTAAATGTACACATTGTTCCAGAACATCTGTTGACCAAGTGACGTAGGCCACAGTTGCAGCACAATTGGTCTATTTTACTACACCAATTCAATTTAATTAAAATACCTAAGAAACAATCACCTGGACATTGCTTAACCTCCAATTATTATAAGCCATAACATGTTGGATTTGATCCTGCCCAAGAGCCCATCCCCCATCCCCTCTGCACATGGCGCCAACAAAGGCCGGTTGAACAAAGAAACATGGCAAACCTCGATTGCAGCCGGTTCGGCAAAATATTCCAAATATTCAGTCTTAAACTCACCCTGCATCCTCCTCGCCTTTGCTTGCATCGATTTGTCCACCCTCAGAGCCACCGTTTTGCGAATTATCCCCGTCGGGCCCTGCGTCCTCTCCGCAGTCTTGCACGGCGCTGTCGTCGTTCTCTTCGGCATGGCCGGCTCCGTTAAAATCATCGTCGACTTCATGGCCGTTTTCTGATGTTTCCATATACTGCTGCTCGGTCTCAGACATTTTGAACTATTATACCTACGCCGACAGAAGAACAATCGATCCGTTACAAAACCATTTGGGTTATATAATGTCGTAGCTACTGGCATGGCCATTTACACGGTGCCAATTCATTTCCCACCATTTTGACCGGCATGATCGTGAACCATACATTAATAGAAATGCGTTTTTTCATGCCGTGTGCACGTAAGCGGGGATAGAGTTTCATTTAGTTACACAACCCACCGCCCAAAATACATTACTGTCACAGTTAAAGATAAGAAAGATAGTAAACATCTGAGCCTCAACGATAAGTAAAGCCGTGGCTGTCCAAATTCGCAGTTACGTAATGCAGAGGCCGTGCTAGCAGCGATGTATGCCCTGTTTTGTACTAACTTCAGACATTCGATATACATTAACCGGAAAACATAACTACGAGACAACAATAACAACAGTCCGAGTACTTACTTGGCTATTACGGAGAAAATACAATGCTAAAGAAGTAGGCAGACCTGCTTGCTGGTCACACAGCCGGAGAGCTCTCTTCAAGATGGATTCTCCCACACGACGACAACTCGTGGTTGCCTTTCTATCACCGGCAGGAAAAAACGGCATTTCTGCTGCGAAGCAACCTCATTGGATGATCAGGCCTGTCATTCATATAATTCACCAATCACACACGCGACGCCTTTCACAGAATATGTTCACGCCCTTCACACTCAGGAAGGAACCGAAAAAACATTTTCTTTCCGACTTCAGTGATCAACAACGCAGACCTGCTGAATATACTGAACAGCTATACATTTACATTGAACAATGTTTCAAAGCTCCTATATCATAGTTTGAACAACATGACAACATATGATTTTTTTGATTAGAAATCCAAATATAAAGAAGGCAATAGTTGTAGTCCATGCTGCGAAAATTAGTGAACAGTGAGTGGAAAAATTACCTACCTGTAGATAATTGCTTATGTGTTCATGGACATGTCATTCAGTGACTACTGTGTACGTTTAAAGTGAGAAATACTTATTTGAAACAATAACAGTTGAACATGAAGTGCACATTTCCATAATTACCACCTATTTTATAAAAACGTATATGCTTCACTTGTGCTGTGAGAGGGATGTTGATTCGACCCCGGTGTGTGTTATGTTGCAATGCAAGGAAAAAGAAGTTCTTCTATTTTTCAAATCCAAGACAGTAAGAAGTTGACCCTTTGAAGTGTGTATACTGTATCTGTCTATCCTGTGATAGTATAATCTGATACTGATTCTGAAGTATTGCTCATCTTTCCAGCAACCAGCAGATCTTCAATCGACCACAGCTTGTATTAGGCACCACATACAAGAAATATGAAAATACAATCAGAATTAAATAATGTTTAAGTCCAAATGACCCCTAGTGAAGTTGTCTTAAAAGACAGACTTGAACATTCAGCTACGTGTCAATATTTTAAATAAATCCCTTTATGTTTTTCCTGTGATTACTGAACAAAACAACAACACATATTGGTGTTTCTTGCATGATCATTCTGTTAGCTGATATGTAATCTGTTATGAAACAGTCTTAATAAAATACTGTAATGCGGATTTGAACAAATCAAATCTGCACAGCCACATACAGGTCACTTTCTGGCTGCAGTATTTTGACAATATACTTTTTTAAACAATGAATTCTAAAGAAACTTGGGGTATTTTATTTATTGATAGGACATGCTAGGGTTGGTGTGTAACCATTCTGTGTTTCAATTCAGACTGTGAAACAAGTCAATTTAGAAAACAAATAAGATGTGTTTAAAATAGGACAACTTCACCTGTATAGTATAACAAAATCAATTATAATTAATGAGAAGACATAACAGATAAATCTTATGCATTCATCTCTTTCTTCCCCAGATGTAATTCTGCTCCTTCAGCAATGGGTCCATCACATATTTGGGGCTTGTTTGGATTGTGTTTGATCAGCCAGTCAGCAAGCCAAATCTATTGAGAATAACAGTGCAGGGTAATGGAATAAATTGTTTCATGAACCAAAGTTCAACACCAGCAAACAAACAACTTTATAGAGACGGTCAAGGGGGAAATTAGGTCCACAAGTTTACAAATCATTGAACATTGATTACTTACACAGGGGTTGAGTGGCTTGTTCTTGCAGAGCTCAGTGAGTCCGTGTAACAAAGTTGGGTTTACATATCTGCTCAGGTATTCTTCAATTGATTCTCTTTTAGGAAAAGACTCTATCATAGCTGCAGAGAGAATGAATTGGGTCACAAAATCATAGGTCTACATTCTGCACTCCTACACGAACAGCCGTTTGTGTGAGAATGTGTTTGAGTATTTCTTACTGTTTGGGAACATGAATTTGATCTCTCTCTCAGCCGTATGAAATGACTCGCTGCCATGGAGTGCGTTCTTCAGTTCAGAAGTGCCATATTTTGCTCTAAGGCTGGGGGGAAAGAATCATGAAATTCTGTTGGGGTTGTCATGATTACTTTTAACTTCCACAGGAATACATGCCAATCATCATACCAAGTTATTGGACGACCCACACTCACAGGACATAGTGAATTATATACTATATTAGAAGCCCTGAATCACAATCAGCTACTAATGTATGTGAAAATATCACAGTAAAGCTCTGCTCTGTAAGACGAATATATATTGTTCTCAATAGCATAAATAATGTTATGAAGACACATTCTAACAATGTACAGTGCATCAGCTAAATATACATGTATTCAATATAATGGAAATATTAACCCTCCCTGTCTGAGTCTGTTGGAACAAAGGATTTGTGATATGATATCCAAGAAATATGTATGTATTGTAAAACCATGATGTTCATATATTCAACTGTGATTAAGGCAGATGTTTAAGTAGCTTATTATCTGCTCAAGTGCAAACCAAGCATCAGAATTGGGGAAGAAAGTTGACTTTGCTGACTTTGAATGTGGCCTGGTTGCTGACTCCAGATGGGCTTGTTTGAGTATTTCAGGAACTGTTTGTACAGTATACTGTAGTGGGATTTTCACACACAACCCTCTACAGGGTTGACAAAAAATGATCCTGAGAAATGATCCTATCATTTTGAATTCCTTTTTTATTACTCCAAGGGGAAATTTTTGTCTGCTCTTGACACATCCACAGGCAGTGAATATGCAAACACACAACAAGCACACACACACACACACACACTGGAGCAGTGGTCTGCCACTTTCAATGTGGTGAATGTTTCAGATATGCCCTGAAGATTTTGAAGCAGTACTAAGTGTCCTGTGAGTGTGGGATATGTACAGAACCTTTATTTAGGTAATACGGAAACAAGTGGGTATTAGTGCATGAAAGTCTGTTTTACATGTGTCCGCAGACCTGTAATGCTTTACTTAGAAGCTAAATAACTTATATGATGTTATGGAATATATCACAGCCTGGCTTGTGTGTAGACCCCCCAATTTCCGCTATGGAAAGAACAGACAACAAATCTGAATGAAGTCTGAATTTGCATTTCTAAATTTACCAGACTAACCAATCTGGATTCATTTCTCTGGCCTTGATGCTGTTGGCAGGTCCCATGATAGACTTCCAGTGGGCTATTGCATTGTGACGGGCCAGAGTCAGGGCTACAATGGGGCCGGAGCTCATGAAGGCAGTCAAGCTTGGGAAGAAGAGTTTTCCGTACTGGTCTGCGTAGAAGTCGCTGCACTGCTCTGGACTTAGCTGCAGTTTCCGTCTCTGCCACAGGAATAAATTATTGGACAAGTCAGTGAAAAGTGGAAATGGAAATTGATCCAAACTATTGGATTATAGATAATCCACTGACCTAGTTTCAACTTTCTTAAAGCATACCGATAACTGAGATTAATTACAATATAGAGTTAAGTAAGATGCTATTGTCTCTCGGGAGTATTAGAAACCATCCATATGGCATTTTATGTATGAGCAGACATAAATATTTGTATATTAATTGTAAAATCCAAGTTGCACGGAAGAAACTAAACCAAAAGAAATTGACCTCACAGAAGAAATAATTCAGTTTAAATTACTGTACTTTTATTGTCATTTTTCTTTGCTTATCATTTTTTTCAACAATCATGATCGTATTAATACTTCAGCCAATATCAATTTCTATTAAATATACTCATACAACTAATAGCAAGATACATCATTGATAAGGAGATCTTACATTAGGTTAGTAGAGGTGTGACCCTGATATATAAAGTAACAGATATATGAAGCCTAGGTGTATTTTAAGTGTTCTTTGTTTTGCAATTGTAGCTTCTCATCTCATATATTACTTGGAAATTTCTCTAACAATAATTATTTGGATGAAGCTCTTATCACATACGTTCATGCGCGAACTACTGAACTTTATTTTATTTTCCTACCTGCAGGATAGTGAATCCTGAGTTGAGAAGAATGTCCTCAATCTCGTCACTTATGTGGATTGCATCTGGTTTAACGAGAGCCAGAGTTCTCTCCACATAAATACGAGGATATGAAGTTTGGTTCATCTCTCCTTGTGAACTCAATAAGCACCGTCGTAACTTGTAAGCTAGTTTAACAGGTTACACAGTCCCGTCGGTAGAATTAGCAATAGCGTTAGCAGTAGTGCCACTAGCACCTCCCTTATAGTTGAAGTTAGTAATTATATTAACATATCGTAATCGGCCAAAGTGGAGTTTCTATAACGTACAACTACGACCACGCTCGTCTGTTTGGGTTGCTAGGACACCGCCGAAAGAACTACGGCAAATGAGGAGGACAATCCATAAAAAGCGAAATACGCCGTTATTTCACTATCGAGTTCAACAAATATTCCGTTCTACGGAAACGTATTGCTGCCACACTAGAGATGCGCATCAGGATTACGCGGTTATGAAATGAATGAAAAGTTTGTCAACACGTTTTTCACCGCAAGATATTTTCCTTAGACATGCATATTTGTCACGTTAAGAGACGTTTAACAATATAACGGATTTTGCTACAAGATAGTTGATTATGTGATTCATTTGTATGTAGTTATAACGGGAAAATATCTCGTTTTAACAAATTATAAATTTTACATGTTTGAATTATCCAGATTTTCTTTAACTTCGATCATTTTGAAGAGTATGAAAATGTGAATCATGATACAGCTGTCAGACCTCCACACAATTGAACATCTGAGATTTTTCTTTTGGTCAACTGCTTCCAACTGTCCTATTTTATTTTTACTTGGTTGTGAATTATTGCTTTGTTGAGTTTCCTTGTTTGTGTATAATTTAAGTGGAAGGAATTTAAAGATGACAAACTTTGACCTTTATTCATATTACATCGTGTAAGAGTCATTGATCAAGTCATACACCACCAATGTTCTTTTCAAACTGTCTTTATTCAAAGTTACTTTGATGAAAAGTTCTTATCGGGTTCCAATAGTAACCTGCCACACTCTGATCAGGTTGTCAGTGTAGCCAGCAAACAGTGTCTGTAAAGGAATAGAGATGGAAGTGAACACAAATTGCTTATATTCGGTAATGCAACTTTTCTTAACGTTCAAAAAGCAATGTTTGTAGCGCCCCTCATATTTGCAGGTATATCACCATTGTATATCAGAGTTTTTAAGTGAATAGTTATAATCACCGGGGGTTAAACAAACACCGCTAACTACTGGAGTAGTCTGACGTAAACTGAAAGATCTGAAATAGCAGTGACAGTACCTGTCCATCAGCGGACCATGCCAGGGAAGTACACTGTGGGGGTTCAGCCTTGCTGTTTGTGCTGATCACTTCCTGTCTCAGCTCGTCCACAATAATCTTGCCCTCCAGATCCTACATGAGCAAAACACAGTCAGTAAAATTAATGAGTAAAGAGGTGGCAAAGATCAATGACAGACAGTGCTAAACATAGACAATGAGCAGATGGGTTGAGGTTGGAGCTCAGAAACAGCCTCTTTATCATCAAGGAATACAGTTGGCATTGGAAGTTTCATCACCGCCCTGCACACTATATTAAGTGTTTAAACACTGCTTCAAGGATATGTAGGACAAAGTCATACCCAGATCTTGATGCTGGGTCCAGTGGCGGCACACAGCCAGTAACGGTTGGGGCTGAAGCAGAGGGCATTGATGGTGTCACCACTGTCCAGGGTGTAGAGGTGCTTGCCTTCATTCAGGTCCCATAACATGGCCTGACCATCCTGAATGGATGAAAGGAAACGTGATTAAATAACTATATACATATGCCCGGCACAGTAAGTTTCTTGGATACTTAAATACTTCCTACCAGATAACATTGTTGCATAATCATTTATGAAAACAACATCCAGTAATAATGATTCTTTACAGTGCAGGCAACACTCAGAAACAGCCTCTTTATCATCACTATTGAACAGATGTTTATGAAGTTTCATCACTGCTGAAACCTGCAAGCTGGACTAAAAACCTATGCTCCAAATCAAGTTTAAAGGTTGAACGAATGGCTAAAATGATTCTGTGGCAGTCTATAATAAAAACAAATTATACCTTTCCACCAGATGCACACAGGGAGCCATCAGGAGAGACTGTCACTGTGTTAAGGTAGCCAGTGTGGCCAATGTGGTTTGTCTTCAGCTTGCAGTTGGCCAAGTTCCACACCTAGGAGCAAAGGACAGAAAGGCTATAAAAGGTAAAGAGCCATTTTTAATCATTCAGAAAGTCAGATAGTACATGCCATTTCCTAAAAAATGTAGAATGAACTTTGTTACCAAAGATTATGAACAAGGTGTGTTTTAACAATATATGCTACCGAAAGAAGAACATGGCAAAAGCGGAGGGCATTCTGAAAAGGAGAAACATACCTTGACCATTTTGTCCCAGCCGCAGGAAACAATAATGGGGTTGCTGCTGTTGGGGGAGAATCGCACGCAAGACACCCACTCAGAATGGCCCTCATCCTGAAAATTTAAGATATACATAAATTCTCTGTACAAGTTTCTCAACATTAGTGATTAATTAATTTCTTTAATAGCCAGATGTAATCATTTACATTTCTGGTCATGCAAACCAGGCAAAAAACAGATTAGTGCTTTGTCGAAAGTCACCGTCATAGGATAAATGATATTATGGCATCTCATCACAAGACATCAAACTCTTGATGCAAAGTAGAGTAAAAGTAATGTTTGCACTGATGACAGGGTGAGAAGGATATTTTATTTGGACTTCAGTTTAACTTTAAAACAAACTTGGAGTTCAAAAAGGTCAGTAAGACTTTTTTTAAAGTGAAGTTTCAAATGTAAAATTTGAAGTAGCATTAGGCCAATACACCGTTCTTAAATCCACTCAAATCTAGTTCTCTTGACTATCAGCAACACATGTCAGCAGCTCACCTGGATAGTGTACTTGCAGACACCCAGAGTGTTCCATAGCTTGATGGTCTTGTCCCGGGAGCCAGACACAATCTGGCGGTTGTCAGCCGAAAAGGCAACACTCAGGACATCCTTGGTATGGCCAACAAACTGGCGGGTGGTGAGACCACTGGGGAAAGATCACAAAACCGTTGAAAACCTTAAGACACCAAATATTGGTAATTGTGTGCTACTACTAAATGATACTTAATGACAAAATAGTGACAGAATATGCAACATATTGCATTTGTATAGTTATTGATGTGGATGCTTTATGGGTTGATGAAGAAACTGAAATTGTAAGCAATGGCTCTTGGTGGGCTCTGGTTTTTGAAAAAGTAATGTCTTAAGTGTAATCCCAAACACCTAACCGATGCCTATCCATGTCCAGTTCTTCTACTTACGTGGTGAGATCCCACAGACGAAGGGTACCGTCCCAGGCGCCAGACAGGGCAAACTGTCCATCAGAGGAGATGACAACATCACTTACAAAGTGAGAGTGGCCCTTCAAGGACCGCTGGGGGATGCCATAGTTGGTCTCATCACGGGTGAGCTTCCACATTATGATAGACTTGTCTGAAAAATAAAATAAATGAAACATACAGTTTTCTTTACCACAAGTCTGTTTCATAGTGGAGAGTGGGTATCTACAACGTTAGCCTGCATTGCTAACATTTTGGAACACTGTCAAGCATTAAGGCAATAGTATGAAGGCTTCCACTAACATTGATTCTTTCCAAGTCAACCACAGACTATGCAAGGAACTACACGTTATTACCCATGTCACACGTGTGCTTCTGAAGTGAAGTTACAGTTAATGCCAGGTAACTTACTGTTAGCTAGCTTGGCTAACCGGTGTCTTTCTCCATAAGTATGAAGTTGTCATTAAACATAAAGCCCCACGTTTTTACGCTTTCGCGGCAATTTATATATTTTTCAATTTGACTCACATCGGCATCGTCGTTTATCTCGTGTGACAATTGCTAACTATCTAGCTAACTTATGCTATCCTAGCCATGTTGGCAGAACCGGTGGGGGAAGCCTCACCTCGGGACGCCGACAGAATCATGTCGGGATACTGGGGCGTAGTGGCGATCTGGGTGACCCATCCACTGTGCCCCTTCAGCGTCCCCCTCACTGTCATCTGCTCAGTCATTTTGGCGAGGTTCGGTTTTGCCTTTTGCAAGGATGGATTCGGATTTTTCAGAGATCTAGGTTCACCTAGGTCCTCATCGCATTAGGGCACAGAGGAAAAGGAAGTACAATCCCGGATGCAAAAACTAAGAGGGGTGAAAATGCAGCAAAGGATTCTGGGAGATGTAGACCTTATACGGGAGCCGAAACAGGCAAACAATATAACTAGTTTGTCAGGCCATTCCACATTTATTTTACTATAACTATTTTGTGGAGTGTTTATATTCAAAGCTCAAGACAACATTTATTTGAATTTAATTTTTTTTTATATTGATTGCGTCTCTTTTGCAAACGAGAAACGATAAAACATTCTTTAAAATTGCACAACATAATAGGAAATGGGAAATGATCTGCTCTAGCGAAGAGTGGGACCTACAAAAAGTAATATACATAAATGTATGTATATCAGTCTGTATGGCAGGTTTCTTGTGTGCTGTTTGCCTGTACTAAATTAAATAGATATATACATATATAACTAGTTAAATCTCTTGTTAAATGTGAAGGTGATTGAAACAAAATTAAATGAGATATTAGTGACTTGATGGATTCTAGTTTATGGAATCAACCCTGTAATGCAATAATCCCAACGGTGCACTTGATACAAAACTCCGCATTTTTACAACCTATTCAGATGATAGCAATATAATTATTGGAAAAATTATAACATGTATTTTTCCTTATATGAGAAGAGATACAGATATAAGCAGACAGTAATATAGCAATAACATATATTTTCTAAATTTTAAAACTATTAAAACTTGCATACATGCATAACAGAAGCTTTATCTCTGTTTAATTGAATGCTAATGTGACTTTACTGTTTCTGAGGTCTTTGAACTGTTAATGATTGGAATGCATTGTTTTTCAAGCTATTATAAATACCCTCAAAAAGAAAATGTAGGTCCAGTTCGTGCAAAGTGATTATTTTAAAATTGTTATCAATTATGCTGTGTATTATATTGAAGATACTGCTGAATATTTATACACTTGCCTAACATAGACAACAGCAAAGTAAAATTATTTTATATTTCCTAACTCACCTATAAGTGTGCAAGTGTTAAGGATAGTCAGAGCATGTCGCAAGTGGCCACGTCAGTTCAGCAAAATGCTGCAGATGTAAATGTCCATTTTTCAAAACTAAGTTGCCGTAGAAGTTGGTTTCAGCAGTTTGTCACCACAGCCACGTGCCTGTCCTGATCACTGCCCAGCATAAAAGTAGGAACAGACTTCAGAGGGACGATGGACTCGTGCACGTTGGAGAAATGTTCTCTTCACCATGAATCCGGTTTCATCTCTTATCATGGAGATTGTAGACAACGTGTATTCGATATTCAAGCTTCAATATTTTTATTGTTGCTTGTGCAAGTATAATCAGGTGAATAACTTCAGCTGGAATGCTCCATTATTAGTGAATGTTGTCCACAGAGTTGCCCATGGTGCTGGTGGAGTTATTGTTGGATGTGGCACATGTCATGGACATCAGACACAGCTGCAGATCATCCAGTGGAACATGAATGACGTTTTGATACCTGGACTAGGTTCTGCGTCTAATTGTTGTGACTTTGTCGATCAACATGACCCTTTTCATAATGGCAATACCCACATCTCATGTCACTGGGTTGTACACAAACACAAACAGTTTCTGGACGCTGAAAACATCCCTGTTCACTGGCGGCCCTCCTATTCACCTGACATGTCACTTATTGAGCATCTGTGGGACGTTCTGGACCGTCAAGTACGACAACACAACAGCGTGTTCCTGTCCCTGGGAATATACACAACTTTGTGGGGGACTGGGACGATATTCAACAAGCCTTTGTCAATAATCTCAATCATTGCATGTGAAAGAGATGCATGTTTTTGTTAATTGTGCAGCCAGAAGCAAAGGGTAATTTATTACAAGTAGCTTTTTATAGAATCAAAAACATGACATTCAGCGTTGCTGTAAACAGTTCAAGCAGATGTTAGATGTTAAATCAACTGCAAACAATTGTGTAGCCTGTTGTTGAGTCTGAGAGACAATGAGCTCATTCAACTGTGTGAATGGAGGACAATGCAGGGGATGTGGGGAAGTGTCCCAATATTAGTTTGATTACATTTGTACATTGAGCAACAGCGACAGGCCAGTGTCCTTCTGTTATGTGGACTTAAGTGAATGATTTGGATCTTTCCTTAGGGAGGTTAGAGGTCAACAACAACCTGAAGAAGAAAGAAAATGATCAACACGTGCAGCAGACTCTGATTCTACATATGTACCGGTATGTACTTTATTTGATGTAACTTTGATTCAACAAGTATTAATGTCGGCATCTGTTTGTATTTCTTTGCTCATTTGTCAGAAATGGTTTATAGTTTGTTGCTTTTGTTTCATTCGCAGCTTGCTTGTGTTTGCTCCTCTTACCAAACGGGTCTTGTTCTTGGGATTTCTTTGACATTGGAGGCTATAACTTAATTTTCTACTAACATGCCTCTGTGTCCTGTCATTGTGTATTTTGTACATTTCTGAGGTTTTTAGGGTCTGTTGAAGATCTCAAACACATTACAGACTGACTTGATATTCTATCCTTGTTAAAAGAAGGCCAACTAATAAATATGATTGATCGTAATGTAACTGAGCACAAAGCATGAAACCAGAGTTTATTTCAGTCTACATGTTAAGTTGACCAAATATCACGTTACACATATTTAGACAAGTAATTACAAAAATAGCTTAATTCCTTTACAACCAAATAGACAACCAAAACAACATTCTCACAAAGTCAATATAATACTGTGATATATGTTAAAACACAAAACGATGCAGACATTGTGCCGTACTGACTCTGCTAAGCACTCAAATGGAAACTGATAGAATCTGCGAAAGAAATAAACACATATAATCATGTTAATTGACAGATAGCCATCAGCTTCCAGGTGAAATGCCATTATCAGTGTGGCTTACAGTTAAACCATTCTGCTTTATCATTTCTTTCCCACGTACAATGATTGTGTTTGAAGTATCATATCTTAATGATATGTAGCTTATTTCCGGATTTTTGTTTTATAGAAAATGTTTCTAGAATAACTACATAAATGACATTGCACAAGTATATCTGATGCAGTACCTTTGCTGAAATTAAATGAAACAAATATCGGGCTTTCACATCACATTCATCTCCGAATATAAAAATAGATTCGTCCGTCTCCCCTGAAAGCAACTTTGGCACGTTGGTTTGCGTAAAAAATGAAGCTGATAAGATGTTTTGTTACACACAGACTCTGCTGTGATTTTAGACCTCAACAGGGACTGTTGCTGGAATAATAGGCGCCTTACATTATGACTATTGTGATATATGATTAGACATATAACAGATCAGTCAGCGGATGTTTATAATTAAGAAGTCAAAGGTTTGAATGTACCACTTGCTTGTTCTGTTGTCAGTAAGTGAACTGTTTAACTGCACTTGTGAACTAATTACTTGATTGACGGCAATATTATGAAGAAAAGATCCAGATGAAAGAACATCTTATCAGCATTTTAAAAGGATTCAAAACTATTTCTTTTTCGCATATCAGATCCACTCATGTTCTCTAGTTAAATGGGGAAATATTTTCTATTATCCTATGTTCAAAAAACACAAGGGGAACAATAAACATACTTGGTGTAAAGTTATAAATGGACCCGGTTTGAATCTGGGTTGTGGGTAAGAAATGAAAGTAGAAAAATGTTTCGCAGCCTGTACATTGATGTTGACTGAGCATAATTAACTAGTTAAACAACTAAAATGTTGTAAACGATTGCTAGTCATCGCACCTAATGTGAAATCTGTATCTGTAACGAGAATGTAATAACAGAAAATGATGAATATTGTATTAAAAGTGTAGAATAAACAGATGTCCACTAAGGAAATGTGATACAATGTTCCATTATGTATGTTAACAGAACCAAATACTGACTCCATTTGTCATGAGAACATGTAGCAAAATATTTGAAAATAGTTTATGGTATATCTGTAAAACCAAATACAAATTATTTTTCCTATATATTTCATGCATTACATTTCCACAGTATGTATGTATTTCTTTATAAATGAGGAGTCCATCTTACAGAAAAGTATTTATGCCCGGTAAAAGTATTCCTTCTGAGAACGATGTATTACAAAGACCGAAACTCACCCATTAAAAGTTATCTGACAGCAAAGACTAAATCGTTCCGTGATAATTAAAATCACACACACACAAATGCTAAAGAACTGACAGCTGTTATCTTTTGTGAGGATCAGTGTTCGGGATTAAAAATGTATTTCCCAAAAAATAAAACAATGGTTGTGTATACAATAGATTAAAAATGTTTAGTTCATTAGTCTGTCAGTTCAAAATAAATGACTAATCTTGTTCTCAAAAATATCAAACAAACAATCCACATTTAAGTCAGCAGCAAGAATTTTCACTGTTGTCAGTGGAACTGGCAAAAGTAATCAAACATGTGATTAAAGACCATGATCAGTCAACAAACACTGAAAACCATTAAGAATAAATTTGTCAATCGTTTTTCAAGGCATTTAAAACAGAACTAACGAAGGCTGATCAGCTCTGAGGTTGATACATTGATTTACAATGAATACTGTAAGTGGTACCTTCAAATCTGGCCTCTACGTTTTTCTTTATATATCTTTCCACGAACATGGTAATGCACAGGAATGCAACAAATATAATAATATAACAAAACATCCGACAGGTCGCAGCGGCCGCATGTGTAAGCCATGAAAAGGCCGACTTAGTGACTTTTGTGACTGATTTGTTGAAATTGAATTAAAGATTGATTACTGCTAGTTAAAGTAAATCCAATGAGGGGCCATACAAGCTGTCAGGATGCTAAACAAAACTTGTTTTGATCATGCATTTAATTAGTGAGCCATACAGGAGATCACCATGGCATATTCAATGTATCTGTGCTGTAAATCATTCCTTATGTGCCAGTGACGTCAGTGACTCCCAAAATAACTTCTACTGATTATCAAACTGTTGCACAACATCATCATCAGCAGTTGTGTCTTTTCTTCCAGGGTGAAGATGGGGGAGCAGTTGTATTTGTCGCCACCTCCTGGATAGTTTCCGTATCGGAGGATTTAAGTGTTCAGTGTGACACTGAGGCGGTACATGGCTTTTCCTGCTTCATAAAGGCCCCTCCTGCTCTATGCCTGTCTGTGTGTCCTTTCTCCGCAAGGCGCTGCACTCCTTCATGGCTGAATAAGACGCTTGCGTTTAAGCTTCTGCCTCGTCATCTCCTCCTTTCAGAAAACAGAGAGAGGACAAGAGTAGTGACCCCCACACTCCTCCGTATGACACAGTCAAGAGTTCTGTCCATCCATCCAGGCATAAATCCAGGAAAAGGAGGGATGTGCACACCGTCATTCACATACAGCGTTTATCATCACAATCGAGTATGACTTTGTTAATAAGGCAGCAAGACGGTCTGGGCACTCCAACACACATCATCTGGACTGTCCTACTACCAGATCTGTTTCTTCTCTTCACAAGCATGCCTGCCTTCTCATCAACATGGGTCTCTAGAGTTTTTGTAAGACTGTAGACTCAAAAATGTCCATGTTGAAAAAAAATCTCAATATATTACATAAAATGTTTTTTTTTATAAAAAAGGAAAAGGGAGCGGGTTGCTGGTGTTGTATTCAGTTGCAATATATACAGATTCCATGCTGCTGGTTAGTCATCACTGCAAAAGAAGAATGGTAAGGATATATTATTAGTAATACAGTAAATCCAAATCCAAACAGAAACCGTTTGTAATTAATCGCTGAGCTTAATTGTGCACACGTTAGAATAACAAGCTCACACCCTGTAATATACTTACAAAATGCCCCTGTATCAAATCAGAGTCAGGCAATGGATTTAATGCTCATAAATCCACAAACAGGTGTATGCAACAAAGTGTTACTGTCCTCTGATCAGTCCAGCTGCAGTCATACTCAAACGCTAATCATTGTATTAGTTAACTCTGGCTTTAAAATATTGTTAGAGTTCCAACACTCACCTTGTGCCAGCAGCCTGGTATGGGCAGCCCATCGTGTCCCTGCAGGGTGAGAAGAGCAGTGGAAGGTTAACACGCCAGAAGATGGAAAGGGATGCACCCTTTTTTGAATGAGCTCAAATAAAGATTTCTGTGTACTTTTTCTTTTACACAAGAAGATCATCATAGATCTTAGTGACTCATCAAAGACAAGTCGGCTCTGAGTTAATGCTTTTTGTTTAAGGGGAACTACACTCCTTTTTTTTAAATGCCAAAATATGCTCCCATGTATGAGAATAGGATGCTTAAACATCTGTAATTCTTCAGAACACCTCTGTTTAGTATTGTTATGATTTAATTTGATCAAATGAAATCACCTTATTTTTATTTGATTGAAATGATAAAGACCCATAAATTAGACGGATTACCAAGAGAATAGGAACAGCAGGATGGTGCATGAATAGTGATGAGAAAGGAGGAAATAGACAGATATACTGTACCACAGGACAGGGTGGCTCAGGGGCAGAAGGAGGAAGAGGAGGAGGTGGAGGGGAAGAAAGCCCTGCTCCCACAGACAGATCTTTAGTCTCATCACAACCCTGTCAGCAAGAGCCAGTTACACATTCACAGCTATGAGGAAGAAACTCACAGAAAAGAGGATAGGAAATGACAGTGCTGAGAGGGAAACAGAAAACACGGAAGCACGGGAGCAGAGGTTTTCCAAGTGTCACGCATGCCTTCCCAGGGAGGCTCCAAACTGGCTTTCTGGAGGCTCAGGAAGTGAAATAATATGATATAACTTATTACATCTATCAAAAGACTACCCCTGCTTTAGGGGGCTGGGGGTGGGGGATGGGGGGTGCATACCACAGGACATGGTTGGTCCAGGCCTGGAGGACCCTGCTCTCCCTTCTGACCCTTTAGACCTTTCTTTCCCACTGCTCCTCTGTCACCCTGGACAAGCACAGAAACAGATAAATAATCCAAATAATATATCTATAGACATTTTAAATGGCCGAATTATAGCCCTGGTGTTAGAGGAGATGACAACATATTATAATGTATGTACAGACAAAGGTGTAATTAGTTGCACTTTAATTTGTATGGATGTCTTCTACCAACCTTGTCTCCTCTGTCCCCTCGGTCACCTTTCTCTCCCGTGAGGCCTGGGAAACCCTGGATATAAAGACCCAGAGAGGTCAGTGTGTATCTTATTATCAAAGGAAAGGATACATTTCTCTGACATAGGAATTAATCTAGTCTATATTCTTGAGTAACTTACATCTAGTCCCGGCTCTCCTGTTCGGCCCTGTAAAACATATTCACACACAGATATATAAAAGTATGTCTGTAGTAGTAAGATGTATGGGAAATAAGTGGTAGACTCAATATTTGTGGAGATGATGAGTTGCTTACCTTTTCTCCCTTAGCACCTGGAAGACCCACTAAGCCCGTAGACCCAGAAGGACCCTGGAGGCCATCCAACCCCTGCAGTTAGTAAATAGCAGTACATTATCATCACTTGCACTCCGTCCGGTTCTTGACCTGTTTTAAACACGAAGACTTTCATGTTTCCTTATCATAACATTGGCTCAGTGACACTTACTTTGGGCCCAGGAAAACCAGTCTCCCCCTTCTGTCCCGTTATCGCAGCCCCTGGCTCCCCCTGCATTAGAAGACAGAAACACTAAGTACCAAACATGTTATAGCCTCAACAACTGATTGGAGACATCTCCTAGCATTCTTACCTTCGGACCAGGCATTCCATGCAGCCCCTAAAAAACATTGTCTGCCGTGAGTGTGTGACAACAAACTTGGATAATTTCTACCTGGTTTGGTATATC
The DNA here is from genome assembly GCA_901007825.1 of Macroramphosus scolopax. Lineage (NCBI taxonomy): Eukaryota > Metazoa > Chordata > Actinopteri > Syngnathiformes > Centriscidae > Macroramphosus > Macroramphosus scolopax. The sequence goes on from CAAKHC010011343.1 coordinate 90,427, forward strand.
GCGGTAAGTACTCACCATGGATCCAGGTGACCCAGGAATCCCAGGATGGCCTGGTGGACCAGGTGGGCCTGGCTGGGAAATCATCTGAACCTGAACACGGGTGAAGGTACAAGATTCAAGCAAGAGCAGGAGGCATTATGGGTAAAACGAACATGTGGCATGCCTGAATGGTAGGAAAAGTTGATGGCTGATATGCATGTGTCTACACTGATCTGTACAAGTGTGTGTAGAGTTCATGTGTATGTTAAACTAACCAGGTTGTCGTCCAGTCTGCAGTCGCCTTTCTCCCCTTTCCGTCCGTCCATACCCTGAGCCACAAAGACTGAGATGAACCTCCGACTTTTTACATACTTTCCACTGTTTGTGAATCAGAAACAAATGTACTGTTACTACTTACAGCAGGCCCAGAAAGCCCCATCTCTCCCTTCTCTCCTCTCTCTCCAGAATGTCCCATCTCACCGGTGTCACCTACACGGCCCTGGAGGTGAAGAATCAAGGAGGTCACATTGTGAATGGCAGAGAAAAGGAAAACAAAATCTCAGGTTAATTCATCTATTCCCCTATCAGAGCATCTAACATCTAACAAGCACTATGTGTCCTTCTTTGCCGTACCTTCTCCCCATCAACCCCTGCTGGCCCGGGCAAACCAAGCTCCCCCTGACACAACACAAAGAGAAGATAGACTCACTCAGAGACAATGACTGGCTTTAACACCCAACAAAGTCGCGTTCGTTTCTTTGGAACTCATCAAAACCCTTTTTGTTAGCTGATGGAATTAAGAGTCCCTTACCTTTTCTCCTTGAGGGCCTTGGGGGCCCGGTGGTCCAGGTGGACCCTGGTGAAAAAGAAAGAAAATAGTTCTGTTTATCTCCTGAGAAAATGTCCAGCCGATTAAAGGTCCGCTATGTTCACCAGCTTCACAGAGCCGAGTGATAATTCTGTGTGGGTTTGTCATTACGAGTGAACCTTTAACAAAGGAAAACATTTGTCATTATAACACTGTTTATGTTCAGTGTTTGTCAGGATGGCCCAAATACTGGGAACACAGGGAACTGAACCTCAGCTAACACAAAACACACTACACGGCTGATGGATTTCACAATGCAAACCTAGCGAAGCTCATCTTTTATTCCCTGTTCACTCATCGCAGCTTCCTGGAGGCATTTTTAACTTGCAATGAATGTAAAACAGCCCAGAATCGGTTTGGCCTCACAATAACCGGAGATCGTTTTTCCACTCTCATGATTGATTTGACGAGACAAAAGACTTTATGTCACACTAACAATATTCAGAGCCGAACATAGGCGTGCATGCTATCTGCATTCCGTACCATTTTGTACGCTGGTTGATGAGTGACAGCTCCCTTAAATCACACTCCTAAATCTCTTCATCCGCAAGGTTACACTTGTTGCTTCTCCCTCTGAAGTCGTCGGGCATCTTGAAGTAATAAAAAGGGAAACCACCCTGAGGTGTGTGCGCTGCTTTTTCTTTCCCTTCTTCCAACTTTTTGTTTGTCCTCCATTAAAGCCATGGTAACTGGGAGATGTTTACAAACAAGCTTCTCAAACTGAGATATTCCATCACTGGAAACCGAAGGCTTCTCATGCAACTAATTAGAGAAAGAGGCATACGAATGAAAGATAGACGCATTAAGCCAATTTCAGCAGGGGTTCAAACCATTACGATTCATCACCATCTACCATTTCACCACAGATGAAACCGATGCCGCTTTCGACACAAACAAGCGAGCGGATCATAACACAAGTTGGGTGGCCAATGAACGTTTCCCATTCCGCACGTATAACTGGAGCTGAGGGTGTGCGTGTGATCTTGTGGCAACTGATCCTCCGCAGCAAGAGGCTTCTGATAACATCTCAGGTTCATGTTTTCAGCGGCTCCTTTGTAACCACCGCATGCTGCCGTCTTACAGCGTTCGCAGGCAGCAACCTATTTCAGACCGGGGCCCAGGGGGACACGGCTCCTCGCAGTTTTTAATCAAATACACACTCTGTGATAGCCATCTATTATTAGCATGTAGCACGGTACATGGTGAAATCAAAGGGCCTTGCGTATACAGAGAGGGATGTGATACTGCCGGGGTCGATAAGCCGATCCTCTCCTGTACTTTCCCAAGTATTCCCCTTGTGTATAAACTGAGTAATGTGGAACAACACAAATATATATGATAAAAAAAAAAAACCACCATGCTGCTTAATAGCAAGTTAAAGCCACATGTGAGGCACATTGGAAAGAGAATGAAAACACACTCAAAACCATGTGACAAAGGCGGGCAGATTCTCCCGTGTGATCAAACATGCCTCTTTAGTCTGTATTTGATCCAGCTGCCGTGTGTTTGCTGGGGCTGAGTGTCTCTTCTTCAGCAAAGAAACAGGCGAGCTGGTGCACTCATACACCAAAGATTATAATGTTTTCTTTATGTAATCTAAGAAGTTCTGAGGGGAAAGCATCTCCTAAAGCCGTGGATCCACTGGTTGAAGCAGGTGGATAAAGGAGTGGATATACGGGGGTGATATGTGATTATTTGTCTGTGTGAGCCTATGAATTATTATATGCATTATACTGCAGGTGTTAGTTCACACTACCAAAACCATGCAGAAACAACTGTAGATTACCGAGATACTGATGGTGTTGATTGCCTGTCAAGAAGAAATGGCAACATTTATGTCATAAGAAAAAATTCCTAACGTTCTCACCACACTGGCAGTTCTGGGCTTAATTGAAATTCTGCCTGGTTCCGTAACTTTAGACGAAATAATAAACATGGGAGGAAAATAAAATAAATGGCGTGATCAGAAATATGGTTGTTTTTTGACACTGGGATGTCGCTCACCTGGAACGCATCCAGAAGCTTCCCATTGAAGTCAATGATGTCCGAGGAGCCGGCAGCGCCCTGTTCGCCAGGATAACCCTGAAGCAGACACGGGGGGGCGAGAGCGTGAAGAAAACATACACAAACAACCACATGTCATCATGAATACGTTCAATAGACAAACTTGGTGGTTAGATGTCACCTTTGTGTGACACACATACCATGGGTCCCTGGGGTCCTTGCTCACCCATTGTCCCTTTATCTCCCTGTGTGATATACCGACACATATGGCATATTATTGGAAGAAAAAATGATGTTAACTAAGAAAACATTATATATTGATGTGTCCTACCTTAAATCCCGGCAGTCCGTCCATGCCTCTTTCTCCTTTTTCTCCGAAACCTGGTTCACCCTTTAAAATAGACAATTAACACATCAGGACAGTGAACGAGAAGGCTAATAAATAATTAGCATGACTGAGGTTTGGAACTTTTCTGTACCTTTGCTCCTGGAGGACCCTGTGATCCTGTATAACCGGGCTCACCGTCTTCTCCCTGTCAGTTCATAAGAGGCAATAATAGTCAGAAGTGCACTTGCAGATCCTGTTGATGTTGAGGTTTGTGATGGAAACAGGAAGTAAGTGAAGTATTTCGGTCAAGGTCAATAGCCCGTTAACAATCTTACCGGCTTCCCAGGCAATCCCTGAAGTCCCTGAAACAGAAACATATTTGGTTAATATACAATTTAACGTTTTAGTGGAGACAAACACAAAATCCTCAGTGACTGTTAATCATACAAACAACAGCGATATATTCACCTCAATGCCATCACGACCTGGAAAACCCTGAGGCAAAACGAAGAGAGAAGGAGTCAGGCACTCATCTTTATAAGCTGCTTCAAAGTCTGAGGTAGAGTTACCACTAGAGGTCAGCATTCAACCAGTAAAACCAGTCCATGGAGGAGAGCCACTAATACTGAGTGGAAGTACATGAAGTACTGTAGGGTGACGGATTAGAGGAAACACTTGAATGAATGGAGAAATGTAAGAAAAACAAAGCATCCAGGGCTTCCAAGCATCTCTGAATGGTTTAATTAGTATTGAAAACGGTTTAAATGACATTCTATTTGGAGCTATATCATCTCGCCAGTAAAGCTCCTGGAAAATCTATGGAGGCACTTCTTCACGCAAAAAGACACTTGTTGGGGTTTCCCATTGTTTTGTGTTCAGGAAGTTGCAAATGCCATGAGAGAAAATATGGAGACTGGGAAAGGATTCCAATGTATGATGAGCAAGAAGCTGCAGCATCTCTCATGTCAACTTTCATGGCGTCTGTCCGTCAGTGACTTTGCTTATTTACGTAAATTGACCAATTGTTGTGGGTGCATTCGAGGGCAAGGCGGACGTGCTGTTTGAGCAGCTAAACATCTGTTATGAAGTCATCCCCAGCTTGTCGGACACACACACACACACACACACACACACACACACACACGCACATACGCACTCACACACACTAAAACACTTTTATCAAGTAGTTGTGTTTACTAAACCACTTTAATAAAAGCAGTATTGTCAATTGGAGGTTAGTATCCTTCCCCTCTGTCCTCATATCTTAGAATAACGAACTAAAGCCACTTAGTTGTGTCCCAGCTGGTTTTCTTCCGGCTGCTCTCTGTCAGCTCACCCAAACTGTCGTCCCGATCCCCTGTGACGCTACATGGTCCTCTTTCATTTTCATCCTCGGTTGCTCCAGCAGCCTTTTAACCTCTCTTCTCACCCCTCCTACCTCCTCCTCATCGTTTGATCTTTCCCCCCCGACAGCAGCATGAAACAAATCACCATTTCAAATAAATTCAGTCCTTCTTTTATCCTGAGTGCAGAATCGGATGAATGAGGACCAGTTCAGATGTCAGATGCATTTCCAGCTACTCATAAATGAGGCTAAATTTACTTCAGTTATTTCATGAATTTGAATGTAGGACATTTTTAAAATGTGCTCTATCCACACATCCACCGCAAGAGTTTCATGTAGCAGGGCAGACGAATATTCAGCTGTCAGTCTCTTACTTCTTTTCACTATATAAAGGACAAGAGCTTGTGGACACCCACACAGACGGGCCTGCTCACTGTCTTCTTCTCACTCATGCTCTTAGACATCTGCACAAAACATGGAGCAGCTCTTCGGCTTTGTTTGCTATTTTGACGTTTGCCTTAAATCAATCTGAGAGTATATGTGAAATTGACTAGGTTAAGGGATGGGCCCCTTCTATTCGACTCGTCTGTTTATAGTCATACTGAGATCTGGATTTCTCTTTTGTTGGTTCTGCAGAAGCTCTGAGCGCACCCACTCTGAGACCAACATTTCTTATTTTAATCCTTTGCTGTCCTGTTGAGGGTAACAGAGCATTCATTCCTTCGCTTGAATAAACAAAAATTACTTTCATAACCTCCTTTTCTCTCTTCTATCCTATAACCACAGCTTTCAGCTGCCACTGTATATGAACTGAGCTCTGGGAAAGTAAATCTTGAGAAACATAAACTGCCTCAGGCGAAGAGCACAACTATTGTTTGGTGAGGCCGGCAAACTGCCAATGAACTTGCCGCAGTGCCATATCTGTTTCAGGGGTGCACAGTGATTCAGTCGTGGTAAGAGGGTGGGAGAATGGGTGCTTGTCGGAGGACTTTGTGGCCGCTGTCTTACACAAAACAGATGAGGTCAGGAGTAGAGTTGCTATTCTGGGAGCTTTTAGGTGAGACACAGCTCAGTGGCAAACCTGGAAGAACGAGGGTTCACTGCACTTAATGGACCCTTTCGTCTTTCAGTGCATGTGTAAAAGTTCCCATTCACACATACGGATAGCAACACATTTGCTACCTCACACACACTCACAATTGAACTCTTCTAGGTCCACATGATTGGTTTAACAGCAGCCCCTGACGACTGAGGTGTTTTAGGTGGCTGCGTTCTTTGTGGTGTAAGATTAGTTACAGGATGAAGAAAAGGGGACAGTGACGGAGGAGGAGATTTGTGTGTGTGTGTGTGTGTGTGTGTGTGTGTGTGTGTGTGTGTGCATCGGATTGTGTATTGGTTGAACATCATCCAAGTGGAAAGGCACTTACCGGCTCTCCAGCAGGGCCACGCGGCCCGTCCTTGCCGGTGTTCCCGGGGGGGCCTCTGGGACCCGGGGGACCGGGAGGACCAGCGGGTCCTGCCTGGCCTTGGTCACCCTGATGAGAAAACATCAAAGACAATGTACACTGATAATGATTGTCTGCTGTTGGAGTTCCTTCAACCAGACAGAACTGTCAAGCTCCTAAACTTAAACAAAGACTTGGTTTCACCTTTAAAGTTCTTGAACCTCCATTAATTGACTTTTTTGGCCACTTTGGAGCTTCAGAAACAAACTGTGCTCTAATTGTGACTCTTCGTTTAGTTCTGTCTTTGCTCCCTCTCATCGCTAAGTGCTAACTAAATTACTAGCTTCAGCTGACACTAAACAGCTGCATAGGTCTGAATGTATAATGTATAATTGGGCAATAATTCTGTAGTTTCATCACTCTGATTGAATCCATACAAGTCATCCTCTGATCCGTCGTCAATATGAACACGTCCTAAATATAACATTTAACTAGTTCTAATGCAATTCACAGAGTTAACTTCGGAAGCCTCGTACTATAATTGAAGATATGTTAAACTTTTCCAACATTAGCACGTAGCTTGTTAGCTTCATGTTCTAGCTGTCCCTGCTCAGAGGATAGATTGGGACTTAAAAGCGACAGCACAATTAAACGGAACATGACTGAGCAACGGTAGAAAAGGAAAACGTGAGAAACAAGGGCACATAATTGATAATATACATGACTTGAATGAGAGAGAGGTTGGTTAAAGCAGTGGTTCTCAAACTTTTTCAAGTCAAAATCAAGTCATAGATTTTCCCCCTATGTTTTTAATGGATCAAAATATTCCCCTTTTTTCTGTCAGACCCAACTTTGAGAACCACTGGATTAAAGTGTTAAAAGAGCACACATGCCTTAGTTGTGGTGTACCTTCAGAAAACGTCTCTGAAAGCTGCTGGACTGGTCGCCAGAGATAAAGCCGTGGTCATATCGGGGAAAGACCATCTGATGTGCGAGAGGCGCAGGAATGACAGAAAATAGGGGGACACAGTAGAAGGATTAAGAGAAGGAGAGAGCACATGGAGCAAGTTGGAGTTATTGGGAACGGAGCAAGAGATAGATAATGAAATCAGAAAATCAGTGAGAATGCAGAGGAGTCTGGACGGAGGAGAGCATCTGCTGCGGGAAGAATAGAGACGAGTGCTCAGCGGCCTCTGAGGCTTCAAGCGAGAGGAGAAATCTCAAAGGGAGTATACGTCTTCTCAACCTACAAGGACAGAGACAGATCAGCAGCCTGACAGAGAGCGGTGGCTGCTGGGAGGGCTGAGGAACAGCTCACTGTTCACAAACCTTGACGGTGAGAATCTGATTACTGTACAGTCCTGCATATGTTTTTTCAACAGGGGGACCCTGAAGAGAGGAAATGAAAAGGGGAGAGTCGGCCAAATCAGCATCAATGTGGTTGATAAGGGCGTGAGCAGGATACGGTGAAAGATACAGTATAGTTCATCATTATTAACATACAGAAAATCATCATCTGCAAATAGTGAGATACATGTTTTAGAAAAGTACTGAGAAACCCTACTCAATCAAAAGTAATTGTCCCCTTCGGCCTTTCAAAAATTATATCTTGGCTTCCCCACTTAAGCATGTATTTAATTGCCTGTGCGTGATCCATTTAATGTCTTTTTTCCCCTCCCTTTGCAACCATTCCAGCCAACAGACAGGGACTGTGATGATTGTCTGTCAAGCTGAAAGGACCAAAGTTTAACTGCTGCCAAAGAGCTCAGAGCGCAGGGATGCTTCTCTGCTTGAGTTCCACCAAAACACATGGAAGGGAGGGAAGAATAGAGGGATGGGATGGAGTGAAGGTCTGAGGAAGGAGGGAGGAAGGACAGCAGGGAGACATTCTGGGGAGTCAAGAGGAGAGATACTCGCCTGCTCACAAGGTTTCCGTTAACAGGCATGTGAATAGCTGAGGTTTTTTTCCGACACCGCATACCCCTCCTATTTCTTACTCCTCGCTATCACACCCACGCATTCGCACTGTTCCCACCGTGGAAACCACATCGACACATGTTCGTCAAACGTCCCATAAGAGAAACGGGCTTTGGTTTCCTACACCTCAGTGGCATCAGACCTCCGGTTGATTGTGAGACAAACAGCCTTGGAAGCACTGCGTCACTCTGGCCTTTTTTGTAGCAGCTCTGTGGGAAGCGAAAGACGTCTTTGGCTGCGGATGAAATTCCCATCATAGGGTTTCTTTCAACACAGTCGCTAGTCGCAGTGACATATCGCCCCCATATTAGTCTGACAGTGTGGGGGAAACGTCTACCGCATGAACTTTGGTCAAATGTTTCTGGTGCTTCTGATTATGTTTTAATGTCACTGTTATCTGTCTAGAATCAGACTGGCAACGGCACTGAGAATGATTGATTGACAGGAAGTTAAAGATTCATGGTTACTTCCTGTTTGCAATTATTTCCTTTGCCTCTTTCAAAGAGTTCAGAGGTGAAATGTGCTACGTTGTGGGTCCGGGCACGGCGATGGTCGAGCGTCTGCACTAAGATGATATCTCCAACCTCACATTGCACTACCTGCAGAGAGCTTTTATTCCCTGCTGTTAAAATAAACAGTTTTTCATTTTCTGACCTATCAAGCCATATCCATTAAAATGCACTCCAAAACCAAACCTCACTCACAACCGCAGAAGTTTTAGGAGCTGAGGGCTTCGTTCTGAACCAAGCCCGTGTGCCTGAGCGGCCCTCTGAGGTTTTTTTTGTCCGACGGATCCAAGGATATCAAAGCTCCCAGAAACCCTGTCCAAGTACAATATTTGGTGGAACTATGAAATGCAGAATGCCAAAAGAATTTATTCTTGCACAAAATATTACCAAAGAATCTAGCAGGATAGGCAGAGAAATCAAATGGCTTATGACTTTAAAGGAATCAGGAATTCTTGCAATGTGTCTCAACCGCATCATGAATATGGTTCCGGTGGGCAGCCCTGTCAAATTTACACTCCATCTCCAACTCTTAGAAGATTTAGACACAAGCATGGATCTCTTAATGTTATTCAAAGCTAGCTTTGTTGGATACTTGCTAAACCATGCTGGTGATAATCCAGACGGACAGTGATTGAGTGCCAATAAAAGAGGTTTCAACTTTCAAGAGGAACCATTGTGCTTCTTATAAATACATCATCTGTTCATATTTTGAAAGTTTAGAATGTTTGATGGCTTAAATACTTGTTTATAAGAGTTTTAGATGTCAGACGACAGGCCGCTGTTGGTCTGGAAATGAACAGTGTTTGTGTGGTAATTTCGGTCTGCACTTTATAGAGCCCATTAAATTATTGAGACTAAGTCGTAATAAGGAGAACGACATAAAGTTAATGCAGAACATTGTCGGATGAAAAAAAAGATGCATTTCATTATTTACGAGCGACTGGCTGTTACATGATTTTGCAGTAATTAGACCCAAAAAGTATAATTAAATCATTTTTTAATGTTGGGGAAATACTGTTATCAGCTTATTTAGAGTCTATTTTCTTTTCCAGATGTTGTGTTCAATTTGTCCTGTCTGATTTCCCCTCTGAGGAGAACAGAGAAAGTGTGAAGAACAAACGAAAGTGGTTTGGATCTTCGGATTTAAACCCCACATGATGCATAGATTACCTCAACGGCTCAGCCCCCACTTTTATCTGCATGACCTCATTCTCAACTAGTGAAACTAGGAGAGCGCTAAGAATTCATGGGGGACACGACTTCTTCAAAGAATCCAGAATGTTCACCATGTAAAGCACCAGGGGATTTATCCTCAAACCACAGTGAATGAAGTCCGAGATAATTACATAGATCTCATTGTGTGTGGAGGAATATCACATAAAAAGACAACGCTGTCAACACAGACCAGCTACAGAACATGGTTACCCAATAATGTTACAAAAACATGGTTTGGTTGGGAAGAGATGGCAGCTTTGTTGTGAAGCCACAAGTATTAGGTTTGTAGGGTGAGATTTAAGTATTTCCATCACTCTCTAATATCATCATCTATCAAGTTGCTTTGGGGGTAACGACATCTCAAACCTCATCTTAGGATCCAGACGGTGTCGTTGGTGCCGTCGCTTGGGTAGAAGTAAAGGGCAAACACGCGTTTCTTTTTGAATTACTCGGTGATTTGCCTTGAGTGCAGATGTTTATGCTGACAGGCCAGAACTTGCATATGTGCATTGTTCACCCAGTGTGATAACAAGCACACGATGAGAGGCTTTTCAGATGTAATAAAAGACAGAAGAATGAAGAATCTTTTCATCTACGACTTTGAATGTTATTCGTGATGTCTGTTACTCTGCCTGGCCTGGAGTTTGGGTTTCTGATCCTTCTGTGAAATCAGCATATGCTTCCTGTGTCTGCATTCAGACGCTCAGTTAAGCTTCGCTGAGAACTCGGTTGTTGAAAAGTGAAAAGGTGGTTGGACGCTACTGTATCCACTGCGGTGTTCCTTGTATACACGTGATTACACCGCCCATAATGACTGAGTTCAAATTAAAGTAAGAAGATCAGATTATTGGACGTATTTGGGAGAGAGGACGGTGACAAACGGTTGCCAGGAAACCAGATGACAATGTGAGAGGGTTCTGGCCCTCTGTGCAGAATGCTGTTTAACTTGTGTTTCTATTACTGTTAATGACGGTTGTTTCAGACATTTCTCAACTGTCTTTCCTATCGTTTTTCATATTTACTGAGTGCAAAGGACATCGACCTTAAGGAAGTCAGTAAATGAAATGTGATAGGCAGAGAGAAAAGACAAGAGAAAGAGGAATAGAATTGCAAAGAGAAGCATCTACAGGGGCAATGTTTCCAGATGTGTTCTCGGCTTGTGGCACCCTACAGCAACGTCTACCTGCTACATCCCATCATAGGTGAAAGGATTTCTGATGGACATAAGCTGTGAGGAGTTTTCCATCATTTCAGGGCCAGATAAGGGGCGAATATACAGGATCTTACAAGAACAACAAGTAATCTTAGGAAGACATCTTAAAAATGAACAGAAATGTATGAAGCAGAAATATGGGCCTCAGCTGAGGTTTAGACAGAAGACAGTTCTTACCCGTGGACCAACGTCTCCTTGGTCACCCTGCGGAAAAACAGAACATATCGTCAGCTATCATACACACAGGACTGGTACCGCAATAGAAAGCTGCTACTCTAGAGTTGATGTGGCAGACTAGCTGGATCATAATTATTGTGTATAGAAAGGAAACATCTCAAAGGTTATCTGTCCCCAAACCGGCTCAGGATGTTGACATTTACTCTATAAACCTTTTAAGGGGCTGCAACTGGGATCGGCGGACAGGACGTACTTGAGTCGGAGCTCATGTCCTTGTGGACAGTTGGTTGTCTGATGAGGGTTTGGAGTTCATGCTCTCAGAGTTACCACCATGATTACACGAGAGGTGCCAATTTTCCAAACCTCAGCATCACCCATCATTTGTAATCCCTGATTGCCGGACAGAGTTTCACTCAGACAGTCGTGTTTACAGCAGATGTGTTGTTCTTGTGGTCGAGCTTATCTGGACAAGTTTCGCTTCGGCGCAAATACGTACACACGCAGTATAACCGATCTACGTGACCACATGCACAAAGCCCCTTGTGCCAACTGTTGCAGCTCTAATGGTCGCTAACATCTCGTGGGCAGACGTTCACAGAGCGGGAAAACATCTGGCTGTAATCGAGCCCAGCGGAAGGCCTGTAAACCTGTTTGGTGCCCTGATGTGATGTGCAGAGACACACGAGCTCCAACACAACTACATGTAATCTATTAATGGGTGCGAGGCCAAAATGTGAGCGTGGGAGGGCGATGGAGAGGACACCTACGAGGTCGTATGTGTGTTTCTCCACTGGTCACATCTGCCTGTTAATCATTTTGAGGTAAATACGGTGCATCGACTTGTCTCGGATGTTTTTTTGAAGTCCGTTTTTGAAGCATACCTTTTCTCCCCTGGGTCCGGCTGGTCCCTGAAGGAGGGAGGAAATGATCAGAGACAGTCGGTCAAGATAAATCAGTAATCATACAAGCAGCATACATCATTTTATCATACGAGTTAGAACGGGAGCACTTAATCAAGTGCTCAGGGGGAAGGCAGGAAGGTGACTTTGACTGCTCAATCGCGAGCCACGCTGTCTGAACATATCTCACAATAACATGACACGAAGCAGGAAATCCAGATCAGGAAGATTCCTCAAGAATCCCTTTTAAGATTTCTGCTTGTGAGATAAGAACACAGCAGAAACATTCGTTCCTCCATCAGTCTCTCTCTCTTTAGACATCGAACAACCTTTCTGTGCAGTTCATATTGAACGGAGATGCATTATAACAGAGTGATATTCCCACCATTCAATTCAAACAGGTCTTCATGCTATGAGGGGTTAGATTTCACCAGATTACTAGTCCCTCTTTGAATGGTCAAAGGGGCCGGGGCGAAGGGCTGCAGAGGGGGCGGTGGTGGGTTCAGGGTACTGTAATGACTTTTTAAAGAGCCTCTGTTGAAAGTTATGAACTCCATCCCCTCTCTCACTTCTCTCACTGGTGTGTAACCCATTCGCGCCGCTTGGCCCGTTTCCACTCTCCAGATTGGGTGTGTCTGCGAGTGCGGCGGCGTTACGGGGAAAAGGGTGATAGATGGGATTCAGAGGTGAAGTGCAAGAGGGATTTTAGCAGTCGGTTGAGTTGAGCCATGACTCCCCCGTGGCCATGAGCCCTGGGATGACTAAAGAGCTGGAACAAGAAACACGATGGCAACCATGAGTCCCCCGAAGAACAGTTAAAACGCCTGATGAGGCACAGCAAACCATCATCTGTCTCACACGCCAGACACGCACATCGATTCATGGTTAGAGAATTATATCAGAGCAGGAACGGCTTTAGTGCACTTGATGTGTGCTGTGAGAAAACGCAAATCAACACAACTGGTGAGTGACTGATGTACCTGACTTCCCTTCAGACCTGGTAAACCCTGAAAGGAGAAAGTCCGAGTTCCAATTAAACTTAACTTAATACAAACCTTAGACATTTTTTTTCTTGGAAATACTTACTGGTTTGCCGTCCAAGCCAAGTGGACCCTAGTGGAAGACAGAAGAAGAGGAACAATGAAAAGACGAAGGAAGGTTGTGGGAGACATTTTGACGCAGAGCCACGGAGGGAACGTTGGAATTATGCTTCTGTGTTAAATGAGGAGATCGACACCGCTCTCAAAGTCTGTCCGTACTGTCGTCACCATGGACATACTGTATCCTGTATAGTGATGGAATCCATGAGCGCTCACTAAAAGTGAAGCTATAAGATCTTTATTTCCTCTGGTTGTAAAGTTCCTATCAAACTGATGTTTGTACAAGTGTTTATTTCTCAGGTATGTTTAAATTAGTCATTTGGTTCTTTAAAAAGTTCTTTTAGGATTTATTAACCAGTTTATTAAATGAGCCTTTTTTACATAGGCCTACCTGTGTATGACAAAATGAGCTTCAGATTTAGCCTACAGTTATGCAACTGGAATAAATCTTGTCACCAACAAGTGAATTTACAAAAAACGTGTTTAACTTTAATTGGCTAACTGGCTTTTTATATCATCAACTGTACATCTGCGTTTAATGAAGATTCTGATGAAGACACTGTGTGTTTCAAACCACCCCTCCCTCCAGAATACCAGTTATTTATTAGTGTGTCATGATGTTTAAATCTGTGTTACTTAGGAAATAATATGAATCATCTCAGCTTCGGAAAAAACGTTGAGAGGCCTTGGCAGGACGAACGTTTTAAACGAGGAAAGCGAAAAGTGTGCAGCTGTGATAATTCGAAAGTTTAGGGTGAAAAAGCACAAAAGGGAAGAAGATAATTTACTATGTATATCCTGCCCCATTTAACTGTGCGTGTGTCTGTGTGTGTGTGCATGTGAGGCTATATTAAGACATTTCCAGGTGGTTGTGGTTTATAATTATTCAGAGATTTAGATTGTGGTGTTCAACATTGCAGCATGTGTGTGGATCTGATCCAGCTGTATAAATCTGCCAGAGAATCCAACATGTAGAGTGTGTGTGTGCGTGTGTGTGTGTGTTTGTGGTGAGGAGATAATCCAGCCGGCAGTTAAGTACGTCGAAAGTACCTGTCCAACTTCACCCAAGTGCAGAAACAGCAGTGGAAGTTGTCGTCTTTGTTTACCTCAATAAAAACAGGTTAGCAGCCGGTGATCCCCGCCGCAGAGGGACAGTCAGTTCAAAGGCACAAACCTTCAGATCCCCACTTTAACATGAAGGAACCGTCGGCTCTTGGATCCAACTTTCCAGAAACACTTAAATGTGATGTATGTGATGAAGGCTAATGTTGACTTCCTCCTTAACGACCGTTCTGGACGTTAAAGCTAACAGTTTTCACAGTGTCCCTCGAGCTCTGGTTTACTCAACACTTCACAGTCCTGGTGGCTCTGCAAACTGGAAACTATCATGAACCATCGTCATCCCCGGTCTCGGATGGCTGACACGACTTGTGCTTTGCTGCTCGTTTCATGGCTTTACCAGACCCTCGGGTGCTGTCGGAGCCGCCGTCTGAAAACCTACCACGTCGCTGTTTGCTTTGATGGATGGACGTCAGACAAGTGGAGGAAGAGAAGAGAGGAGGGCTGGGGGAGCAGTGCTTGGGAATTCTCATTGATACTTCATCTTTGCTGCTTCGCTTCAGTCTCTTAATGGGACAGAATGGCTGTGAACTCTCTTTAAAACATAGTGTGTATGTAAATGGGAGATATGTGTGGGAAAAATGCCCGGAGTCGATTGAAGCTCAATATTTTCATTTCATTTATACTTTTCATTTGAAACAAAATAAGATCTTAAACCAGAGTCAGTTTCACTGGAGGGCAAACTGGTTGACATTTTGGAAAGCTTTGAATACTTGGACTGGTTTTGGAATCCCAGGTGAGCGTCTCTGAGTACATTTTCAAGAAATCTCTCCATAAAAGATGAGGAGGAAAGCGACCTCCCATCCTCTCCTCGGCCTGTTTCAGCTCTTGATCTCTGGGAGGCGCCATAGAGTCTCTCTCGCAACTAAAACTCTCTCATCCCAAATAAATGAAATACTATTAACTGACCAGAGTGACTGATGACTTTAAGCTGCGGACACACGCTGTCCTGAGCTGTTAAATGTGCAGTAAGACCTTGTTTGTTTTACTAACTGCTTGTCTGCTGTTCATTTTCTGTTTTACGGTGAGCAGAAGACAAATCCCCGACCCTGAGGACCCTCGAGATCTATTCTATTCTCTATGTGTGTGATACAGCTGCATATGGGAGCGTTTATTCTCCTCACGATGAGTCGATGTACACGTTGAGGTCATCGGCTGCTGCAGATTCTAAACCGGAGCAAAGACTGGACTGATTTATGGCTGCCAACAAGCCACACAGTGGCCCGTTAACTGTAGGTAGTATAACTGTGTGTGTGTCCTCCTTTGTGTGGACGTGTGTGAATGTGTTTCTACAGTTTTTTTGCGTGTGTGAAATAGGGTTTGTTCTCAACAATAAAATGCTGTATCTAATATACGGCAGCTGTCAGTTTGCAGTATGCAGCATGTAACTTCAAATGATGCTTACTGGCATACCGGTATGGAATCCTGTGTAGGGTAGAATAAAGGCAGAATTATAGCTGCCTGGAGCCATAATTCAACACTGTATGAATGATTATAAAATGCTTTAAAATAAATGAGCCAGCGACCGGTATCCCTGAGCTTAAATCAGCTCAGATACAAGGGACTTTCAGTAAATAGAGCGTAACGGACAGGCAGGGTTCATATGAAGAGATCCGGGGTTTGAATTTCATTGTGTGCCAGATCATATCTGTTTTGTTATACTGCGCTAGTGTGGTGCAAACCTACAAAACTGTCTGCAATGCGTAAAAGAATTGAAATAAAAAAGTAAAATTGCTGAAGGATAATCTCCTCATCGCCAACCACTGCTGGAAAGCCGGGCTGAATGAAAAGAGGGAAGACGGATTGATGGACGTAGAGATAAACTGGGACATTAAGATAAAGCCAAGTGAGAAAACAGTTCCTAGATTAACATCAAAACCTCACGTGAAAGAAGTAACAATTTTATGCCTGTGTGGTTCTTTGTGCGTATTTCCCGTCTGCGTTGCCTTCGTGTCCTCCAGCGTCCCTCAGCAGACTCGAGTCAGCATTCCCACCAATTATAAAGCTTTTAAACACATTTCTGGATAATATCTCGGCCTGCAGGACAACATATGTTTGCGTATGTCTGTGTATGTGCATGTTCGTGTTTTTATGTGTGTGTGTCTCTTAGTCCCAATGAAACGGGCCGAGGGATGTCTTTACTGTCTTTATTGTGCTCCCTGTGGTGCAGACTTGCAATTAGCCATTAGGGTGTAATTGCGGAGGATGCGGCCTAAAATATTGTTGTCTGCACATCAGAGCAGACGTCTCAGTTAGACACACACATGGCAATGTGTCGCACACATTAGGCTCAATGAGCTTAATTATGTGGCATTAAAACGGAGGATCCTTTCCTCTCCTGCGGTTCTGCTTTTTTCCTTCTCTTGCATCCTTTGACATCATTATCTTTTCCTCTCTCGCAGTGATCCTCCGAAAAACCTCCTCCGTGTCTCTTTTCTTCCCTCCTCGTCTGCAGCTCCTCTCATGTTTCCGCAAGGACAAAACTCGCATCGATGTCAAGGCTACATGGGAATAATTTGTGGAACATGACATTTGCCTCTCCAGAACGAAAGCATACCAGAGTGTAGAGTGTTCGGGACACAAAATTACTGACATGTTGTTGGGTGACTGTCTGGCTTTAATCTGCGCTCAGCGGCCTGGAAGGCTGAACAATAGAGGCCTCGGCCTGTTTCTGCTGAGCGAGGTCCGCTGTCTGTCACAGCAGTCTCCTATAAACACACTAGTGGCTGGGCACGCTGGCGACTGTGCATATGAATGTGAATCTATTGGTGGGTTTGGGTTGTGTGTTTACCCCTCTGCACTGTTCTGGCAGACTTTGATTGTTTGACAGTGGGACGGCTCTTTTCTGAAAGTAAAACCCCTCGCCAGTGATTTATGGGAGGAAGGAGTGACAGGCGGCACCACACACACACACACACACACACAAACACACATGCACACACACACGCTCATGAACACTGTTTATCGTATCGCTAATGCCTCAGCGGAGGAGGTGGGCTGCATGCATTAGTCTGATGAACCCAACTCATGTGAGACATGTATACACTATCTGAATGAAGTGCAGCCTATGCACGCTCACACTCTTGCATACGTACACATGCATGCATGTTCAAACTGTTCAGTCCAATGTTTTGTCTGCAAGCACCTACACAGCTAAACTGCTGAGGATCAAAGGGTTAAATCGGTCCCCAGTTTAAGTCAGCAAGAGACGTTAAAGGTGAGAAAAGGAAAGAGAAGAAAAGTGCCGGAAAGCTGGTCGAGCTGTTTGCTTTAACAATGGAAAAATAAAGAAGTACATTCTGCTGGTGCAACACAGTTAACACCACGGCGCTCTAAACGGACTCGACTCGATTGTGCTGATGTGCGTTCGCTCTCTCCGTGTGAGGAGTTCCTGTGGGAGAAGTTTTTGGTGTGAAGACATGGTGTCCACACACACTCATGCTCACACAGACTTCTGACCACTTCCACAGTTGTGGCTTTTGCTGCAGAGATATACATAAACTATGGATGGTTGGATGGAGTTCACACACATCTGCACATATGGGCACACAAAGGGGCGCCATGCTGTGGGGGGGCCGAATCCGCGCCGATACTTTTGATCACTGGAAAAAATACAATTGACGTGATACGATGTGAAACTGAAATACTGAGTGTTGATGTTGAACTTTGAAAAATACAAATATCAGATGGAAAAGTTTGATTTCAGTTTTATTTCAACTTTGATATTTGAGTTTGTTTTTTTTCATGTGCAGATTTCATATTTTCAGATTCAGTTAATATCTGACGTCTTCAAAACCCTGAGAGGTGCGTTGAATTACGATTGACAGAGTGGCAAAGAAGGCTGACGTCTCAGTCATGATGCCTTCAGGGAGCGTATGTACTGCAAGAGACATCACCCCACCTTGTACGCCATCTCCACGTGAATGGCAGTGAGAAATATGAGGACGGTGGTGCGAGTTCCGATTAACTGTTGTGGAATTAACTCATCAAAGTATAAGTAACAGCTACACTCTTCAACTTTCATATTTTAACAATTAAACGTTAAGCATGACTGGTCATAACAATGGCGACTCCCCTTTTTCAGGCTTCAATGTTGGGAACTTGATGAGCTCTGTTGTTGTAAAATAATATTGTGCACTGTGTATGTCAATTGTCAGCATGAATAATCAACCGTTTATTCTTCATACACATCTTCATACACACAACCTCCCAAGTCATGATTGGTTCAAACCCCAACACATTCATCACAACCGGAATCTGTCTCCTACACTTAGCAAACAGAGATCGCCAGGCCGTAATATAGTTCTGTCTATATAATAACAGAGCTATAAGGATGGATTTCATTATGGTAACTAGAGTGGGAGGGATCACCCACATTAAGTAGCTTTAAAGCTCTACATGGCATCACTTAATGCAGCAGATGTTTTCTAGTTAAAAACAATAGACACAACCACACTAAAATCTCCCAAACGTTCGGAAGACAGTGACAAAGATGAATAGAGTCACAGGCAAACAAACACTCATACACTTCTCCGTGCATTCGCTCCACCTGTGTGTAATTAGCAGCAGGCATTTCCCGTCAGGAGGGCTGCGCAGTGCCAGGCAGACTGGGAATCTGACTGGGAAAGAGCCCCATGGGGAATAAACCTCCCAAAGTCCGCAGTGAGACAACAACAGAACGACAACAAGGACAACGCAGTGAAACACAACACCATGCAGCTACTGATGGCAGCTAATCATGCCAACCAGACGGCGAGGTAACAGGTTTTTACGGAACATGCCACACCCTTGCACGAATTATATATCATATGTATTATTAGCTCTCTATGAAGTGCAACACTCTTAAAACTTTAGCACTTGAATCGTATCTGCATTGTCTGAATGTGATGATGGTGAAACCACAATTCAGCAACAGAACCAGGAGCTGTGCAGTGCTGAAAGTGTTAATGTCCGTCCAGCCACTAGAGGCCGCCACTTCTCAGGACAATACAGAAACAGGCCCATGGATTTATTGGTGCAAAATCACTAATCTGCCTTGAATGCAGTCATTTAGACGCACAATGTTAAATCATTCATACATTGTAAAACCCCTAATAGCTGAAGGGAATGATTTGTATTTATGTTCTCTTATTTGTTTACTCATTTTCATCGTGTCAATACGTTTGAATGTTTTAAGATTATTTGGCCTCTTCTGACCACCTGGACAATATTTGTTGTTTGTGTGTATTTTGTGTCTGTGTATGAATCTCTGCACATCTCCTTCAAGGGGCAGGATGCAGCATCGGTCAAGAGAAAGCGTACGAGGACATATGGAGAGGCAGAGAAAGGGGCAATGATTAGAGCGATTCTTTTAAAAGGAGAAAAGTAGAAAAACAGACAAATCGGTGGGGAAAAAAGTTGGAATAAATACACTGAAGAGAAAGTGGGAGAAAAAGGGAGTCATGATTGGGTCAATTGAAGAGTGACAGGATATATAACAAATCCAAATTACCGGGTATCCATCCCGTCCAGCCTTGCCCTGGTGAGGTTAGAGATTAGAGCATGAAGCATTGAGACAGGTTAGAACAGAACCAACAGCACACACAACACTCTGTAAATATAGGAACTTGTTGTATTTGATGATTCAGAATCATAATTTGGTTTCTTATAATTAGATTAATTAAATAATTTACTTGACATTTGATTAACGAAGAGCTTGAAGTAAGATCGAACCCTTTTGAGCCCTTCTTGCCTCAGGTTGATTCATTTACGACGAACATGAGACATGTTTATTTTTTCGTTTAGCGTCTTCTGTTATTGAAATCAGTTTACTTTCATTCTTTACTGTGATGAAAAATATGAATTTGGGTACGTGAATTTTTCCAATTTTATTCTTTGTCAGCACATTTCTGCGTATTTGATCTGATGTGCAACATGTGACCAAACATATTAAAGTAATACGTGAACTCCCAAGCAGGTCACAATGTTTAAAATTTGGAAATCCTGAGATCCCAAACCTGACGTAGGCAGTTTGTGTGTGTTATCTGTTGTATGTGTGAGTCTCAGCAGGAGTTACGGCCCCACTGAGGAGAAAAACTCGCTGCTAATAAGTCACCCCTCCCTAACCATCACTGTGGAACACACACGGGCACATACACACTGACATACACACACACGTCTGTAGGTGGTCCATTCACTTCTCTTCTCTGTGCGTGCACACGATTGACTGAGTATGTGGGTGTATATGCATGTTCAATGTGAAAAGTCAGTCATGCTCAATGACCTCTTGAAGGGTGATTTGAATACTACCTGGATGAAGAGATTGTACTTACAGGAGGTCCTGCAACAGAAGAAGAGAACCAGACATTAGAAAGTAAAATCAGTGCATCTCTGTTTACACATGAAGCACAACATGTGTGCGTTACCTCTGGTTTGTGCAACGACCAATTCCTTTCGCGCAGCAAAAAAACTACACATGCGATGTGGTTTGTCCGATGATGACTGTAATTAACCAACTAAACATGGTGCAGAACAAGCTCATTAGAGCTGCTGCCAAAGGGGCTTGTGGCGAACCAGTTATGATAAACAGACTTCTGGATAATGTTTTGCAGTAGGATATGAGGTCATGTCAAGACTTTGTTTCTGAAGAAGATATGGTTTTGTTTGATAGAGGAAGAACACGGCGTCAGAAGGTGTGGGTGTTTCTTTCAGCTCTGATGTTTAATCTCAGCAGCAGAAAACTGCGTTCTACCAGAACAAGAACATAAAAATGATCAAATGCCTCCTCGGTTACTTAGTTTATTGTTCTTGTACAAAATATGTTAAAAGCACTGAATGTGAAAAGCCAAGGGCACGAATACATTTCTGAACGTGGACGTATTATCTGTCATTAAAACTTTTATGTGGCGTTGCTCCACCACAGCTCATCAGCATGCATGCAAGACTCCCCATCTACGTACATTTCATAAGATTAGCAACTGTCTTCTTCCAGAAAAATTGCTACAAATTAAACACTTAAAACTCTTTTTTTGGAACCAGATGAAAATGGATACGAAAAATGGAGGTGGTGAGGGGAAGAGGGAGCCGGGAGACGATGAAGGGAGAGGTGTTTGGGTTTATGAGGCATGGAGACCAAGTCAATTATGTCTAGCTGTGTCTAGACGCTTGGACAAGGACCTCCTGGGCCAGACAGTTGGGTAAACAAACAAATACTCTCAACCTTAACCATTGAACTTGAGACTGGAGACCAATGACAAAGAAGGAGACAGAGAGAGACACAGAGGTGGAAGTAGAAGAAGGTAGAGGTAAACAGAGAAGTGATAGAACAATGAAGGAGAGGAGATAAAGAAGATGATTAAATATTCAGTCCTATTTCATGATGTTTACGTTTATAAGTTCATACGTCTTCATGTTTCTCCGCTGTCACTTCAATTTCTTTGAGAACTGGGGAAACCACTTAATGTCTTGTAAAAAGTGAACCCACAGCTCGAGGCTGGCACAACCGCCTGTATG
>CAAKHC010011345.1:0-12112 GCA_901007825.1 Macroramphosus scolopax
AGGATTTGCTTCACAAAAGGACATAATGCTGATGCTGTAAGAGTCAAACGGTGCCATTCATCAAAGATATTTGTCTGTTTCAAAGCATTAAGTCGCTCATACAAACACACACAGTAATTCCAGCCCTGCGACAGAGACACATCGTTAAGTAAAAGTAAGTGACACTGACAATATTGGATTTAAATTGTGTATGTTTTTCTAGAGCTGCTGGTGCTGTAGATCGATGTGGAGCTCTCCTGAAAACATAATGTACATCCTGTATGTTTCACCAACTTCCTGAGTCCTTATGGGTCCGCATTAGCCCAACTTAAAGGCTGCAACAAAGAGCTTTACGCTAATGTGCACCATTAGCCCGACTTTTTACCCCCACTCTGCACTAAGCATCTCCATATCCTTGTTTTGAGTCCCTGGGGCAACAAATTATTGAGTTTTACAGAGAACACTTTCCGTAAGGCAACATTGTTATTCTCCCTCTGTCCATCCACATTGTTCACATTTGACACTTAATACCCGACAATTTGGAATAATGTCATCATTTGACCCGGCATGACCCGACATGACCCGGCACGTCATGCCAGTTTCACTCCTGTTTACATCGTTTACAATCATTATGACGAGCGTGGACACTGCAGATACTCACTGTAAATAATCTTCAGTAAAGGTTTGTCGAATCGATATTCCTCCACACAACACATTAGTCCCTTAATTAAATTGAGTCCAGACTCAGGCTCCAGCAGAGCGTTCAATTGTGTGATTATCAGGAAGTTGCTCCGTGCTTTGGAACCGTTCTCTAGATTGACAGTGTGTTCTTGTGAACACGTTGGTTTCATCTCCATTGATGGTTAGATTGCATCCACTTGTGAGCGTTTGTATTCTGTAATTAATAAGTATTGACTTGGTGATAAAAACACTGTGGTCTGGTTGTTTGAAAAGGATCCAATTGGCTCCACAGTGACTGAGGAGAGGGAAGAAAACTACACAACAACAAACTATATAGACCTACAGTATATATCAAACCTTGACCTGGCAGCAAAAACTGCACAAACACTCTTGGACTCACTTCACTGTCGAATGTCTGGCAGAATGTGGCGTTCGGGGGAACTATGTTCCTCCGGTATTTCCACGGGACCGACACATTGACCTTCTCTCTGTTTAATAGGAAGCGTCTGTGACATTCAGCCGCATTGATCAGATTAGAGAAAAAGTCAGTGGTCTGTGTGGATATCTTGCCATTTGGTTGAAACAGATGGATGATGGCATATGAGAAACGCTGATGGAGTGAAACGAGCGCGCAGACGGACGGAAGGTTTTAAAAGAGGAGAGAAGGTAAGAGGGAGGCTACATGAAGCGTCGGTCATAAGGGCTGGCCTGTTGATCACAGTTGGAGTCTGAGGAGCCCTGGGGAGCGGCTGACCTTTGTGTGTGTGTGTGTGTGTGTGTGCGTGTGCGTGTGTGTGTGTGTGTGCGTGCGTGTGTGTGTGTGTGTGTGTGTGTGTGTGTGTGTGTGTGTGTGCGCGCAGGAAAGTAAAGAGGGCAGCCACCTTAACCAACCTTTCCTTTGCCTTCCATTCTGTGTGAACGCTCGTTCTCTGCACACACACATAGAAGTTACAGATGCTTTAGACGACTTACAGATGTCACTGAAACAGTCTCAGACCGCTGTGAGGATCTGTCGTTACGCAACAACAGAGTCGGTCTTGAAATCAGAACACTATTTTTTTTTCATATCCCACATGTATCGGCCTCTGATGTGGTGAATATGTTAGCAAACAGCTTTAGCTAATAAATGCTGAACTATTTGTTGTTTGTGTTGGGAAACGAGTGCTGAGGGTTCACATCTGTCTTCTGTGACTCCGAACAACAACAACAACAGTGGAACCAACATACAGTCAAACTCTGCAAACAGCTGAAGTGCCTCTCTGAAGAATCGGGTGATTATTTTCTTTTAATCATTTGACCCCTTGCAGAGTGAGAATTAATGACAAAGAGTCTTCCGATCTTTTTTTTTTTGGGGAATTCCCTCATTAATAAACGCTGGTTACCGTATGAAATAAGTAAAAGTTCCCTTACGTTTGTATAGCGAACTGTGTGGAAAGTTTATATTCGTGTGCATTAACAAGAGCATCGCTGACACCCCTGAATAATGTGTTTATTCATTTAGGTTTACACTGTGTATTTTAAAACATCCCTGCACAGCTTAACTAAATGTTTAAATATGCAATATTATATAAATATTAGGCTTCAATTTTAAGTCCGCGAGATTAAAAGATGACAGCACTGTCAACATCCGGCTGCCCTCTGCTTGCTGCTAAAACATTTGCATATTTGGTAGATGACTCAGA
Source organism: Macroramphosus scolopax (assembly GCA_901007825.1). Taxonomy (NCBI): domain Eukaryota; kingdom Metazoa; phylum Chordata; class Actinopteri; order Syngnathiformes; family Centriscidae; genus Macroramphosus; species Macroramphosus scolopax. Next base: position 2,343 of record CAAKHC010011345.1, read on the forward strand.
TGTGATCACACCATGTTTGGTACCGAGTTTTCTACCAAGTGAGCCATGCAGTGTCATTACAGCAAGAGTCCCACAGGGACAAAGAGTCCGCCAGGCTATCAGACAGGCTATTACTGGGAGCTTGTCTTAATGTTTCAGCGCTCCTAAATCCTCAAAACAAGTGACGGGTGAAATAGAGGCCGGTGTTAGGAGATTAATCCTGGAGAATGAAGAACAGGTACAGGACAGGCGACTGTGAGTGAAGCTCTCATTCTGAATTCAAGTCAGCTCACTTCCACGGGCATTCACTTAGGGAAGAGTGCAGGGGAAGTGGATTCATCAGAAGCGTATAAGTACGAACGCAAGGCAGAGCAAGAGGAACATAAAATACGGGCTGAACGGGGAAGCAGATTGGTGTGGTGTGATGAAGAGCGACAGAGAGGGAAAAAAAACAGGAAAAAGAATAATGAATTATTTTCCAGCCTAGTCTGTTGGACAGCTGATAAGAAAGATCAATAGCAGTGGAGATGCTCATCTCAGTCAAATATGTGTGTTGCGTGGTGGTGTTCCCACGAGCCAGTGACGAGCAGGGAACCGACCGAGTGACGCAAAATAAAGAATTCAATGAATGTGGCAGGACTCAGACAGAGAGAGAGACGAGGCACAGAGGGAGACAAAGGAAGAAGATATTTGAATATGAAACAGGGAAAGGAGTTAAAGAGGTATAGAATTTCCAGACATAGTGAGGATTGTAACAGCAAAATCCACTTATTTGTCAAATTAGATTTCCCTTATGAAAACAGATGCATGCTGGTCCAAGTGTGTTAATTGGTGTAAGCATGCTAACGGACTGAGGGTCAACCGCAGTTAACGAGCAGGAAGCACCGTTGGGCCATCCTGACTCTGATAATGATTGGGTTGTCAGAGGAACCAGTGAAGCGGCATGTAAAGAAAATACAGGTCACAGCCGGAGACAGTAGAACTTCCTGCCGGTGCTTTTCACCTGTCAGCATGAGGAGAAGTGCTCCATGTCCCATTACTTCAAGCAACAGGACTGAGTCCACTTGTGCAGTTGAGAAAACCCCCTTGACCCAATGGGCTTGTTATTGTAGGGAACGTGTAAAGCTGTAATGCTGTGAAGTATTTCCGCAGTGTCTCTCCAGTAATTATCTGTTACCCAGTGTTTATGTTATTATCACGCTTCTCTGCGCATCATATTTTGCTGTTTACACATTTGAGACCAAATCAAGCGGTAGTGAGGCTATTTGGACCGGAAGGCAATGATCCATGTGCTGCCTTCCAGTCCCGCACGGAGTGAGGTGATGGGAACCGCGGAAGGTAATTTCAACTTTGTGCTTATCTAACTCAACACCTGGGAGCATATGCAGGGTAACATAGCTCCCTCAGACGTGGATTGGGTCTGACTGGGAACAACTGACTCACCGAGAGCTGTGACAGCAGAGGAAGTGAGAGTCAGGCCAGATTTCGTCATAAGTTATATTCAACATGCAGCACTGTTAAAGGAGGTTTTGCATTATAACAAAGACACTGTCAATTTCCTGGAAGTATTATTAGCTTGCATGGGTTACTTTGTGCAAGCTGAACTGCTTTCTAGCATTTGAGATCATTTCAAGGACAAAACAGAATACAGGAGTTTACAAGATGCACATGTTTACATGCAGCAGAGAGGGTCACTGAATGGCTCCATATGTAGGAAAAAATGATTTGGATCATATGTTTCTGCCTTCAGATCTCAACCAAATTGAATGTCTATATTGCATTTCTATTTTAGAGACAACAGAGCCAGAGGAATTTACTGTGCAAGAACAGGAAGTGAGTTCATACCGAAACTGGACACAGAGACTGTTTTCAAAGCCGCCTACTATCAGCAGTAAAAAAAAACGGATTGGGACAAAATGTAGCTTGTACTCCTTGTGCTAAGAAAAAGCAAAACCTGCAGTTTGCCAGAAATACCCACATGTCATACTAGGTTCAGGAAGAAAGCACTCGTAGGCTGCAGCATCAGTCTACAGCCCACGATGAGGGTGCTCACAATACGACTGCTATTATACCTTTAATGTCAGGTGAGGAAGCAGATATTTCAAACATGGGTTAAGTTCATCAAAATAATGGATGTGACTGGCTAGTCGTCTGTCTTGTCCCCATTTCAGAAATAACCAATGTGTGTCCCAATCAGAACAACCTTTTCTCTGCAAGCTGTTATCCTCTGCCTGCTTCTGTATTGTGTAGCATCACGTTTCCTTTTACAGGTGAATGTTGGTCTCAGTACACGTCCTGCTGCCACACTTGTCTGTGTGAAGGTTCTGTTAAGGTTAGCGTCATGATTTATTGTTTACACTTTAGATTAAGACAAAGCAAAAGCACTTACGAGCTGCTTATAAATGATTCAGTAGTACATGTACGACTCATTTATAACTGATGAGGGAAAACCCTCATTGACAATATCAGGAAAACCTCAGGTTTACATTTACTAATTATCTGTTCACGAATCATTAGCAAATGTTTTACTCATCCATCACCATCAGTAACTCATGTTTAATTTAATTTAACGACCTGCTAATAATCAGTATTGTTTGTGTTATTATTGGGTATTTGAACATCAGCGCTGCCTCTGTGGGCTGCGTCGGCAGTACGTAGTGGGCTGTTCCAAAAACAGCCACCGACTGAAGAACCCTCCCCGAGGTTATGTAAGACAAAAAATACTAAATTAAACTCCTAGGTGTGAGTGAGAACACATTTTGGCTACCTGCTGCTGTGATGGGCTTTAATAACTGATTCACGTGTCTGGTGATACCTGGGAGGTCCCGACGTCAAGACACAACTTCTTCTATCAACACAACACACTGGATTTTATAAAGATGTGGATGTTTTCTATCGCTGGGTTTCGCCTCACCAGTGTTTCTGCAATCTCCTCACAATAGTGATTATTGTGTCAAGCTATATTTCCAACATCCCAAAGATGAGAAGGGACCAATTTTATCTTCAGCTTAATTGTTACCTTTTATCCATAACAGCCAAATAAAAGTCAAACGACCCAAAGAGGACACAAGCTCGTATTTACACCCAGTCTTTGGTCCGTTGACATAAAACCTGATGTTAGTGCTCACAGCCACACTTTTAATACGATCAGATCATGTTGCCGTGGCAACTCTGCCCTGCTGGACTGCTTTGCCCCCCTCATCGCTCACAGCAGCTGCTTTATATTTATTTTAGGGGCGAAAGGGAAAACTTCACTGATATGAGACGCATCAGAAAAGTTACTAAATGGACCATTAAGAGTCTTATTTTTATATAATTTTATATCATGTACTTTCACTAAAGTAATACTTCTTATTCTGCAGATTATTAAATACTTTGCTTTCTATTTAGTATGTAATCTGCCAATCGGGTGATTTGGTTTGACTCATGTTTGAATGATGATATGAATGATCATATTTTATATTTTTCAGTGCCTGAGGAAGATCTGTGACCCAAACACAGCAATTTCCATTAATGTAATACTGGCAATGTGTCGGAGGTTATTACTTTCCTTTGCATGACTTCCTTCCCCTCTTCATCACCTGGTTTCAGTTCCGTGATACAGCTTTAATTCACAAGTCTGCTTCCAACTCCAGTGAGTCTCAGAACATCACTTAACAACTGTAGCACATCCTTATCTTTATTCACAGGTTGTTCAAAGGAAGGTAGAGACGTATAATTATCTAACCCTTTTTGAAATGCAGTGAAATCATTCACACAGAAGCTCCACTGACAGGTAAAGGTACATACTGACCTTGCCAATGTGGGTGCTTAAAACATTTAAATCAATCTTACACTGTGCGTCCAGCCGTGCCCAATACATCCCCGTCCCTGTCGGACCCTGGGGGCAGAAAATAGAGGACAGAGCCAAATAGCATTGAGGCCCTTGGCAGAAAGTGTAATGGCAGGTGCAGAAAGCATTTACTGACATCCTGCAGCTTTGCATTTTGCACCCGGGATGTTCAAAAAAATTGAGGATGCATCTTTATATGTTACATATCAAACTGGCTTCCCTGCTGTGTTTTTATAGCAATGCACCATCAAATGCCTGGAAAATCAATTGTCAGTGAAGTCTTCACTGGTATCAGCTGCACAGAAAGGATCGATCGCAGAGAAATTCCATTTCTCTCTTCTTTGGTTCCCGTTAGATGTGCTGAACGACTCACAGGCTGCAGTTTCTTTTCTGAAATTGTATTCTCGCTCTGTAAAGCACTTTGAGCTGCATGTCATGTCATGAAAGGTGCTATACAAATAAAGTTTTACTTACTTACTTACTTACAAAAACAGCAGAATTCAATACGGCCTCAGAGATTCTTTGCAACTATTTGACAGAGTCGCAGGGTTAAATATGAAGATATTTTATCTCTCATGCAGTCACGCAGTACAGACGTCCCGGAACAATTATTCCTCCTTCTCGTTCGGTTGTGCTTCCACTACTTGTCACAGTAATCCTTATTATAGCTCTATATCACACACACTCTCAGGTATTCAGCTACCTGCATGTTGGCTAAATAAGTAATAGGAGCACATTGAGGTTTTTGTTTTAGCTCTATAAGCTTATTATATCATCTTAACTGCTGAACACAGGCTTTGTTTATGTCTTCATACTTGTACTTCCTCTTGTTTTGTGGTGGTTGGTGGCATGCAGGCTGTATAGTATTAGTGTTTGTCCATTTAATAGCAATACAAGCAGCAATAGGGAGGTTTTTAAAATGTTAGACATCCTCACTAAATCAAACCTAACTGTTTATGGAGGACGTTTATTCTCGGTCTTGTGAAACAAATCTATTAGATTATTGCCACAATCTTGGCTCCCTCCACGTCCCACCATTTTTAGGATGTTTGGCATCGCAGCATAATTAACTTAACCTTTGGCCCCCGAATCCTTCACCATCCTCCAACCATCCCAGTTCTGTCTGATCTCCCTGCCAGACTCCGCTTTGCCCTTGGCTGTATCGCACACGTATAGCCGGTCTAGCCTTTTAGGAGACGCAGAACGACAGCCTTGATGTGGACAACAGTGATTTACTGTCTTTATGTTTCTGCCCTGTCTAACCGGCTCCTGTTTCAGCTTTTATCAATTGGCCCCTGATGACAGCCTCAGTGGGAAATCTCAATTACAATGACAAAACCCCTTCACCACACCATATCACCATTATGGCTTTGCCCATTTTCCCATCCACTTATTCTCCAGATTGCAGTTTTGCCCTCCAAAACATTTCAATATGACTATTAGGACTTGTGTCGCTTGAATTACTGCAGCGATGGAACATTGCATGCATGCATCAAGCTGTAGCCTTGTATTGATGTGATTATGGGATCATTTCTATGCTCCTGTACCAGGTCGTGTGTGATGAGGGTCCAGTAGGAGGGAGGAAGAGAAAGTGCGCGTTAGGGGAACGGGAAGCTGCAGGCTGGTGTTGCGCGGTGCGGTGCGCACCTCCCCTCTCAGCACCGCAAGAGCCTCCTCTCGCTCCACGGAGCTCGTCCGCGACTGCTGCTCCTCATGCCAGAGCCTGCAGCTGTCTCTCTCTGCTGCGTCCCACCGCCGCTGATGTGGGGAATCTTCGCCCTGCACGACGAACAGAACAAGGCGGATCTTTTCCCCCCTCGAAGGATCGCAACTTTTAAACAATTTTCCAACAGTTTGAGAGGACTGACTGAGGACACCTGACAGCTCGTAACGCCCAAATCCGCGTGTTGACTGGGATCTCTACAACTGTGCAGGCTATAGGAATGTGGACTACAAGTGTATCTGAGCGGTGAGTGCTGTTGATCTGTTGTCTTTCTGGCTGTGTGGCGCCTGTTTGTGGCGCAATTTGAAGTCAACAGGCTGTGAACTGGGTTTGACTGGAAACAAACAGGATGCAGAAACAGAGCACCTCATCTGTTAGTTGGTGTCTAAGAATGCATTGAATTTTGAAATATAAGCTTAAACATTTATTTTCTCCTTTTGTCTGGTACTTTTTATGCAGTAAAAGGACCTTCCTCCGCCCCTGACACCATGACCACAGACCTGAACTTGACCTCCTTGCTAAATGCAACTGATCTCCACAACCACACAAGAGGATGTTCCCTCACCAAGACAGGTTTCCAGTTCTACTACCTGCCCACTGTTTACATCATGGTCTTCATCACTGGGCTGGTCGGCAACAGCCTGGCTATCTGGATGTTCGTGTGCCACATGAGACCCTGGAGCAGCATCTCCGTCTACATGTTCAACCTGGCTCTCGCTGACTTCTGCTACGTCCTGTCTCTGCCTTTCCTCATCTTCTACTACTTCAACAAGACGGACTGGATATTCGGCGACGTTCTGTGCCGGCTGCAGCGATTCATTTTCCACGTGAATCTGTACGGGAGCATCTTGTTTCTGACCTGCATCAGTGTGCACAGGTACACCGGGGTGGTGCACCCGCTGAAGTCTCTGGGGCGACTGAAGAAAAAGAACGCGGTCATCACCAGCGCGTTGGTGTGGGCCGTGGTGATCGCAGGTATCTCCCCCATCCTTTACTACTCCAGGACAGGCTTGAAGCGCAACGCAACCACCTGTTACGACACCACCCCTGAGGATCACTTACCAGGCTACTTCATCTACAGCATGACTTTAACCGTGTTCGGGTTCTGCATCCCTTTCATCATTATATTCTGTTGCTATGGCATGATCGTCAAAGCATTGATCTACAACGATATGAACAACGCGCACCTGCGGCAGAAATCAATCCACCTGGTGATCATTGTGCTGGCGGTCTTCGCCGTCTCCTACCTGCCTTTCCACGTGATGAAGAACCTCAACATGAGGGCCAGGCTGTACTTCCAGAGCCCTGACATGTGTGAATTTAATAACCGCGTCTACGCCACCTACCAGGTGACCAGAGGCCTGGCCAGCCTCAATAGCTGCGTGGATCCTATTCTTTACTTCCTCGCTGGAGATACCTTCAGGAGGAAGCTGTCGCGGGCCACTAAAAAACCCTCCAAGAAGGGAGACAATGTCCTTCAGTCCAAGAGCGAGGAGACGGCACTCAACAGCTTGGCTGAGTATGTGGAGAATGGGGAGCGGAGGATGTGACTGGGCACAGTAGGAGCTTCTATGTGCCCAGCCATGGATTTAGATAATGGTTAGAAGCCACAATGGGGCTGGTATTGAATAAGTAAATGCACTGTTTGTAAAATTGAAGTGTTTCCAGAACTTTAGAAGACATTTAACCTTGTGATTTCCTGCTTACAGCCTGTCGATGTTGATAAGCTATTGTACTGTATCGTTCTGTACATGTATTGTAATATATATATATAGATATATATAGAACCATCATGATTCTTTCTCATGCTTACGTTTAAACAAAATGAGCATAATTTTGCAGCCGAGTTGCGGGAAATAGTTTTCCTTATGGGCAATAATGTCCTGGTCATCAGGCACACTGGGAGTGAGAGTGGAAAGCACCTGCTGCTACAGAGCTGGATCTTCATCACTCGCTGTGACGCCTGTGAGAGCTCGAGGTCGAGCGAGTGCACTTGCGATGTGTTTAAAAGGAAAAATGTAAATGCACTGAAAAATGGGATTGTTGCATCGGTGCAAGGATGCACTCTGACCAGGGACCTTCTGCCCAGAGGGCGACCTATCACTCCTCATTTCTCCCTCCATCTATGACCGACCGGGTGAGGTACACGCTCAACTGGTTCGTCATTGTGACGGCGAAGGTTAAGTTCCGCAAACGGCTGTGTCATCACAACCTTTCTCAACTTGTTGAGCTGTTCTTCCACACCAAAAGATGAAAACACCCTTGATGTACTGCGTGTATGATAACTCCGTGGATTAGCTTTAGAGGTGTATTATACAAGGATGTCGTGACGTTTCAGAGTAGTTTGTGTCGCTAATTGTTTGGTCCAGTATCACTTCAAAAAACAGATTTAGTGCATGAGTCCAGTATCAGATACTATCATTGACTATCATGTTCAGGATAAATGTTATAAATAATATATAGAGTTATATACAGTACGTCATCTGCTTCACCAACAACAACACACTTATTTGGGGGAGTCTGTCGTCTGCAGGTGATGATCGTCCATGGACAGACGGTGTAGTTTTGCCGCGCTGTCGGCGTCGGCTGATGACGACATTGCTCGACGAGCGACATGCGCTCGCCACGTATAATCCGATCCGACCGTTCTCTCGTTCATTTTGCCACACATGAGATATTCCTCCGTTCTAGGACCTGATGTGAACAAATCGGATATGAGAAGATCTGATATCTGCAGCCCTGCAAGTGAGATGTGTGTCGCATTAAGACAAACCATCGAGGTTCGAGTCACTTCAGCCTGGTAATGTGAACACGCCACTGAAACAATGAATAACCACAGCAGCTTCCATCACAGTGTTTACTGCAACACAGGGAAGAATCACTTTTAAAAGAGCAGAACAAACATTCACAGCCCGTCACCTCCTTGTCACCCCACTAACAACCCCGAAGACTATTTTATAGACCGTAAAAACAACCGTAACGTGTCCGTGTTTTGTATCTGTTGTAATCACTCTGAAGAAATGACCTCTCCCGTTATTTTACCCGGGAATATGTAGATGTTTCACGTGTGTACTAATACATTTGTAAATCTGTAATGTGGTCGGCTATTGTCAAGAAAGGAAGTGAACTATCTGTACAGGATGTCTGGGGCCACTTGTATCTATGTCAATAAATTTTTATATTTAAAACAGGAAGGACGCTGTCAGGAGCCTCTTATGATTCTTCTTAGATTGTGGTTAATTTTACATCCTTACTATAGTTCTTATGTGACCTTTGTGATACAGCTGCGTGTGTTCTTAGCAGAGTGTGTCCTCCGCTATGACTGAATAGACAGTGTTGACTTTGGGGTTTTTGCGTGCAGAGTTCTGCTCCTCCTCTTCTCTCTGCACCGCTGTTGACTTTCTCCTCCAACATGGCCGGCAGGAGAAGCAACCGGACGAGCGAGGAATAAAAAGTGGCACCTTTTTCTTCTGGCTAAACCCAAGACGGCTTTTGTGTCCGTCACCATGGCGTGAGGATATTGATGCAGACAGGAGTGTGAGGCCGTTGCCAGGACCCCGGAGCTGCATGTTGCTGTGGGCTCAGGATACCAAACATCCAACCAACCAACCTTTTTTCCCTCCACCCACGTCCCATGAATACAAACAGTATTCCCGGCTTTGAGTTGAGAACTACAATAGCCGGTCTTGGCATGTGTTTGTGTGCCGCTGTTTGAAAGCCTGAGGGCAGCGGAGACCTTATTCAAGTAGGCTTCTTTTTTAAAAGATATTTAGCATTTGTTGGTTCCTGGCTGTTGTTTCCTTCTCATGAGGAGACACTGTGTTATGCACAAGGACCACAAGTATATTAACATACAGTATAACTGTTCATGCGAGGGACGTATATATCCTCACTGCTCTGTTGTGCATGTGATTGGACGAGAGGAAGGTTCTATTTAGCCGGCAACAAATCTTCAGCTAACGACTCGAGAGTCAAATCTGGACTTGCAGAAAGTTGGGATGCCTGCCAGCGTCTCCTCCCTCCCTCCTCAGCCACCTTTCACCCCTTTTTCTTTCTCCTTTATTCAGAATCTTTTAAAAAAAAAAAAAGGATTTCTTCCCTGCATTCCGTCACCTTCAAGGGAATACTGTACTTGAATAAGTGTTGGGAAGAGATGGTTCAGCAAGACAGAGAGTAACTGTAGTAGTGGAAGTTACAGTTTCCTGAGGACGCTGTTGGTGGCGGGAAGGGGGGGGG
>CAAKHC010011347.1:0-17150 GCA_901007825.1 Macroramphosus scolopax
CTTGAGGATAATGGTGTGCAAGGAAACACAGAGGCAAGGAGAAAGAAGGAGAGGAAGCAGTGGACTTGAGTGTGTGTGTGTGTGTGTGTGCGTGTGTGTGTGTGTGTGGGGGGGGTGCCTAAGTTGAGTCGGTGGGGAAAGTTAGGAGGAAGTAAGCCAAGTTACTTTTGGCTAAAGTTAAGCGTGAGTCACTACTGAGAGACATGTACATCACGATGCTCCTGCACTTAACAGCACATAATAAGCACACGCCCAGATTTCCCACAGGTATCTGATTGAAGCCCCTCCCGCTCACTGACATGCAAATCTGAACATTCTGTAATGTTCAGCTTTCTCACCAGTATGACCTTAAATCATTTCCCAAAACAATGACTCCCTTTAATGCACCGAGTACGTACACATGTGCCGTATATCTCATACTTACACACATGTCCCCACACACACATTCAATGTTTTGTTGGATCAGCATTAGAAGAGGGGACGTAGCAGCAGTTTCAGACGGGACACAGGAAAAGCCAAAGCTGGACCAATCAGCCGAAGTGGAGTATAAATCCCATCAGCCAGACAGACGGATGAGTTGCAGAAAAGCCAAATTCTCTTGGATGGAGGACAAGCCAAGGGAGATGTGATTTTATCTGAGTGTCCAGAAACTCCTGGTTATCAAGCTCATTGGGTTCATACGCGAGTTAGTGAGATTGATGCGGCTTTGTCTTCTCTAAGAGTGGTTGTTGACGCAGGCTCGAAGACGGTGTCAGACATAACATTTGCAAGTGTGTTTAAGAAGATTTTTCAGTTTAAGAAGATGGTGTTGGCTGGAAATAAAGGAATATTTGATTCAAGGAATGTCAAATTATAGCTGTGGAGATTGGCTGCAGGCTAATCTACACAAACTGCATATTAATTCAGGCATTGGGTTTGGAGTTCAAAGCATGATAGTGTGTTGGAGAGTGGAATAACAATAATAAAGTCATAAAAGGAGAATTTTGGGGTGATGAAAATGGAAGATTTTATGTTTATGGTTTATTGTGTTGAGCCCACTCCAGGCAGCAGTTTCTTGCACTCATGTCAGCAGGCGACTGTTGGCGAGGTTCCCACCAACGGAGACACCCAAGACGAGAGGAGGAGAGTGACAAGATTCTTTAATGCACACACACCAATACACCCACAGACCTGACAGAGCCACAGTCAAACCCAACTGTATACTTTAACTCAATATAACCTCTTGCCATCTATTCGCGCCCAACTATCGTACCTCTCATTCATACTGGGGTGAGAAGGGCAGATGAAAAACCGAGGTAATGGGGAAGCTTTGAGTTTGATTTGATGACAGCCTTTCTTTTCTCTTTCCCTATTTTTCCCAACAAGCCCGAAACCTGCAGAATCTAAGAGAGACTCAACCTGCTCTTATGTGTCATATACTCATGAGACAATAAAGTTTGTTGCAGAAAAAACAAAAATGACATTCACACGCTCAAATACGCAATGTATTCACTCCACTACCAGATCCATAAACATGTTTCCTCTCCACCCTGTGTGATTAAATGAGACATGTAGGGATGGATTCCGGATATCCTCCCTAATTTGAGCATGAGCTCATGGTGCAGCGCGATGTCATCCTGTGTCCAAACATCAGCCTCTAGAGCAATAACTCTGTCGGTCAAAACATCTGCGGAGAAAAAAAATATTTGCAGACATGGTGTGTGAGAAAAAGACATGACGGTGGAAGAGAGCCACGTTGAAAGATCACAGTCAGAACCGGTGAGCGATCTTCCAGTGAAATGTAGAGATTGCCATAAAGATAGAAAGCCCTGTGTTGGATGAAAGAACCGAAATAGAACACAACAGCCGGGTGATTCGTCTTTCCTGTCACTTGCAGAGACGCATACAAATATGTTGACACACATACCCCTGCAGATTGCGCAACACATTTAGATCATCAGTGTTTAATACACTAGACAGTTGCCTTGTCAGACTGTTAGCTGTGTTGTGTTAGCCACCCAGGATGATCCTGTGAGTAAGAGTTGAAGACGGCAATGGAATTTTCCAGCACAGCTTAGTCTGTTATAATAAATAATAAGGTTAGATATCCTTGCTTGTCTGACTTTTGGACGGGCAATCAGGGAGACTGCAAATGCGCAAGTAGCATAGAAAACACTGCAGCAGGTGTAGCTCGGTTAGTGTCAAAGCCTGGGGAGTTGTGTTGTGCACAACAACCATCCTGCCAACTATGTTGTCCCACTTTCTTGTCCTTTCTGTTACGAATAAGCACAATGCAGAGGCGTCGTATTCTGCATCCTAAAGATGAGTCCCCCCCCCAAAGAAATGATTCCTGTGCCTTAGGTCGTTGTTTTGATCACTTGTCTTACCCAAAAGTCTGGAGTGTCCCTGGATGATGAGGCAAGGATCAGCTAATTATGTCGCCTCAGTGAGAGAAAATCAACCGTCCTTGCCATGGCCTATCTCTCCCCCTCTCTCTCTCTCCCTCTCTCTCTCTCCCTCTTTTCCTGAGTGTCCTCCTTGTTCCTTAATTGAAGGGCACCTGCAGTTTTGATTGTAAATGCACTTACATTGATGAAAGGAAGCGATCCAGGAGAATACATTTTTCTAAAGGGTATCGACTCCTGTGAGGACAACTTGAACCCTGCGGTTGGCAGGATGACGAGAGGGTGGTAAATACTGTACATGCTCACATGTCTTAGATGCATATGGTATTTATGACTCCCCCCCCCCACACACACACACACACAACACCCCCCACCCCAACCCAAGCACATACAGAAACACAATATTTAAGATGTGCACTATGCTGAAACACCACAATTACACACAAGCACACACATATGCGGGTCATAAACTTCAAAATGTGGACCCGACCCCCCCTCATAACATTGATGCTAGAGATCACAAGTGTCATCACTTTCTTGACATCTGCTCCCCACCAGTGTGAGCACACTGTATACCCAGACACTTACTCTCTTGCTCATCATTTTCCCCTGCGGCTCACAGACAAATACTCCCACTAACTGGCGTGTCTGCACAGAATAGTTCCCATACGTTGAGTTCACTGCACATTATCATGAAGTAGTGCTTTGTTGGAATTGACTCATTTATTGTTTTCATAAATTAACTAGTAACAATTTAGGACATGTGTTCAACTTTCCTTCACCCAAACTAGAGGCCACTGACAAATGTCCAGCCCCTGAGATTACTCCATATCTGATTGGCTACATCAGGCTGAAAGGCCAAAGCCCTTGATGGCAACTCTAAGCTGCCCCAGCTTAGACTAGGCTCTGTGGTTGACACCTTTCCACCATCAGGGTCCAACACTCATTACTTATCTACTATAGCGGGGATTAGGAAAGTCTGCTTGTTTGTGTGCAGAGGAAGAGAGGAAACAAGAAGGACTTCCCTCAGTAGATCTGTGTGTATGTATATAATACAAGCATATTGTATTACACCTTTTATTTTACTTCAAGATTCTTGGTTTTGTGTCTTTATGCAGCATAAACTGGAATCTAGTAAAACATTATCAGAATATAATAGTGTGATATTTTCCTCTCTGCTTTTTTTAAAAATGTGGTCCGTGTTTATGGGGTCACACTCGTGACATGACAACTCCCAAACATGACAAAGCACAGTAGGGCCTTCCGGGCTGTCAAAACAAGAGCACGCCAACAAAAACACACACACGCACACACCGTCTTTTTTTAACATGATTGTCTTGGATTCAGTCAAACCAAACTCACTGAACAAAGTAAACGGTATATTTCCATAACCTGCCACTGAACTGACACCCAGGGGCGAAAAACACCACACACAAAAAAACAAGTGTCTTTAAATGCATCTCAGTGTGTCCGGAATTTTAACGGTTGTTAAAGAACCAAGACGTCCTGCACAATATTGATCAGTTGGAACACAAGATTGATTTGACCGTGTGCGGTTTGTTGGCTCTTTCACATTAAGACCCATCTGTCTCTAAGACTTTCTAGAGCGTAAGAACTTTAAGTAAGTGCTACCTGCTGGGTTTTAATAACCTAGTTAAAAGGAGGACAGAACACAAATAGCAATGGACCGTAGCACCATTTGGGTGCTTACAAGCCACTATACCACCACCTGCCTGTCTGCACGCCATCTCTGCATAACTACTAACGAACACCAGAGCAGAGCTTCGGCTAGCCGGTGTGGAAGTATGTGATGTCGGCTGTGTTGATACGGGGAGCTTCATCTTTGTGATTAAAATTAAATGTGACTTTATTGCTAAAATGAGCATCACAACCGCGCGGCTATAAACTACAGTAGGTCTCCAACTGATGTTAACAGAGCAAGTCATGTGAGAGTTTCACAGACGAGGAGACTCTGTGTCTCTGTTTAACATGTACAATGGATTACTCTGTGGTTTATCAGAATCCGACTATCAAAATGTCAGCAAGCCGTGCTGCGTTCACAGTCTGCAACAATCACATTCATTACAGTAGTGGGAATCCTCGGCGGGGTTGTTACCATTCAACTGTTTCACCACAATTATTAGTGAAAAAGGGTCTGCTGGCTCATCTCTGCACTCTCTCAAGGAAAACACCGAGGAGACATTCAAGCCGAAGTGCTGCACCGACACAGTCACACCTACTTGTTGTTGCAAGGTTTACAATTTTAAGTGAATTAGATTGAAAGCTGTACTGAAAGTCGGAGGCTTCGCCGTTAAAAAAAAAGAGTCAAATAAACACAAAAGATGAATTGAAGTCTGCAGGCAAACGACTGGTGAACTGTATGGAATGCACTTGAACAGACACAAGCCGACAGGGGTAGAGGAATAAAGCTACCCGCAAACATTTTCCGTCCTGCGTGTGAAAAACAGTACCAGCAGTATCGGCCAAAATCATATTCTCATTACTTCATGCGGTACATGATATGAGCCATTTGCTACTTCACATTCCCCTTGAGTCACTCAGACAGCACAGAGCCTGTCCTTAGAAGGCTTGGCAAACCGAGGGCTCGTGACATCATCATTTTTCGGCTCCATTATACTCTATTATCTATTGTTATTCAATTGTTATTTTTCCATCTTGGATGGATATACGTGGAACACCCAATCTTCATTCTCCAGGCAGGCTCAGGTATGAGGTAAGAACGAAAAGATCTTAATGATGATGAAAAGGGCAAATACCAGGAACTCTACTCAGACTTCACTTCTGCTTGCAAAGCAGCTGTAATAGAAGATTATCTCTAACGCTGTGTGAACTCCTACGTGGTAAAACTGTTTGAAAGAACTATAATTTCAAAGCAGGAGAACATTGTGTTCTATTACATCTTGTCAAGAGGACAACATATACTCATAGTAAGAAACATTGACATGAAAACATCTTAAAAACACCAGTTCTCCATTAATAATCTTCTTTCTCAGTTATACCATTTGCTAGTGGAGACAAAGACCGGCAGTGTCCTTTCGTCCAACATCTAGGCAGTCAATTGCCTGATGAAGCTAATTTCATTGCACTTGATGTTGTAGGTTTTGAACAGGAAACATTGTTATCCAAAATGTTTAAATGCATATGACACTGGGAAGCTAGAGCACTGCTTGTTTCAGTCGGGTATCGTACACAGACCTTCCGCAGACAAGATCAACCTGAAACAGGCTTCATACCTACAGCGGAGGCTTGTTTGTCTGGAACTCACTGACCAAGGTAATCAGGCATCACAACCCAAAAGATCCAGAAATAAATAGCAAACAAACAAGATGCGCACAAAAAGTAATAACAGTGGGAAGATTGTCTCACTCTCCAGAAGTACCATAATCTTCTCAAGGGTTCCGGTAAGTGCTTTTCTGCCCTCAGGGCAGGATCAGATAATGACAAAGCAGACCATCTTCCATGAAACACTGAAGGCAGTGAAATAAGCCTCTATACCTCCTTTCCCATCTAACCTAACGGATCTTTCTCCGCGGTTAAGTTCCTGCCAAACCCACAGAAGGGAAGAGGTGGGGAAGGAGAAGCCATGCCCGTTTTCTCATTTACACACTTGCCTGCATGCCAGCTACTGACCCCTTGAGAACTTAGCTGAACCTTTCTTTTTTTTCTTCAAATACTGGATATGTAACATTTTATGCAAGCAAAAAAAAACAAAGGATTTCTTTTTTTGGTTTATGGATTATATTTAAAAAAAAAAAAAAAAAAAAATGGCAGACGTTCAGCTACAGGTCAGCACAAATCTGGGAAAAGTTTTCAAATGAAATACTTTGCAGAAGCTAGCATTGTGGGATACGAGCCCCGTGCCAGCGGTAAGTACGGCATGTCCCAGATAGATAGTTAGGAATTGACCAACCATCCATCAACAAGAACCCAGTGTCCATTCCTATCCAACCCAAGCCATCCGGCGCATGCTTGCTCCTTTTGTCTCGGCACTTACCCTGGAAGGCATCCGAGTGGCCGGAGATGAGGTGCTCCAGCTCATAGCTGTAGGAGTGAATGTTGTGGAGGGTTTCCCGTTTCACAGCAAATTGGTAGCTCTCCTCCATCTTGCGGGTGCAGCATGACGGGCCCTGATGCTTACAGACCAACAGATCCACATCTGGGAAAGCCAAGCACATACGGACATACATTGTTTATTTTAAATTGTTTATATGAGAATAAATCATATTTTAATTTTCAAGCGAGTGGCAACACATCACAGAAAGCATGTACGGAAATGATTTATGTACTTGGTCGTATTTACACATAAATATACTGTTTATACATGATTTGACACTGCGCTGTCTGAGTATGTGTGAGTGTGTGTACAGTGTCATGTGTACGCACATAGATAGACAGGACCTAACTCCACTGGGAGACAGAAGAGGCACCATGGGAGGGTGAGAAAAGTAGACCAAGAATTCAACTACGTTTCCTGCTATAAATACTGTCTCTGCTAAATATATAAATATCTTTCGCTCATACTACCGCACTCACGTTGTTAGGTATCTAACATCTTAATCTTTAAATGCACGTGCAGCATATGTCAGAAACACGCACGTTCATATATACACACACGGTAACTCTTGAGAAATCTTCTCTGGAACTAGACGTAATGCAACCACACGAAGGCAATGACCTAACAGCCAATAATATGATCCGGTGAACAGCTCAATCAGTCCCTATTACATCAGCCCGTATAATGTCCAGCCTACCCTGCCAGTGTCACCTGCTTCTCACTATTGCTACATTCAATATATAAACACTGTCATGACATCACTGAGACTGGTCCCAATTAGCATGGACTATTAAAACTGTCCTTCCCCACACGTTACCCCGGGCCCAATTTCACATGCACACTGACATTTCCATAATGCAGTAGTCTGATATGATAACTCATTTTACAGGGGGAAGGGCTGCAAGGCAGGTGTTGTAACCAGAGCCTAAAGCACGGCTTTAGGAAAGACTGCAAGACCAGTGCCTCAACGTCCAAATCCCTCCATGAAACACAATAGGGTTGCATTCCCAATCCCTCTTTCCCTTTCTGCTCCCTCTCTCCTATTTGCCCGGCATATCCTAGTGAGGCCTGGGTGTCTCTTAATTACCCAGCGAGGTTCCATTTGTTCCCGTCCCAGAGACAGACAAGTGAAGTCATAACTGGCTTTCCTGCCCATTCTGGCTCATTAGCTCCATCTACGTAGCCGTCCACTCGTTTTTATGTCCAAAACTATTGACACTTGTTTTTTACACATAAATAATCAATAAAAGATGTTTGCCAGTGACCAATTTCTTTAAAAATACATCTGCTATCTCTTCATTTACCAGCTGCCAAGCTTCACACGCTTTTATGAATGGAACGAATGTGAGGAAAACATTCTTCATCACCACGCGAGCGTTCAAAGATCTTAATTAATTTAATCGTGTTGTGCATCTTAACAAGCTAACACCCGTCCGTCTTGTTCCTCAGGACAGCGGATATCTCTCTCTCAGTTTCGAAGTACTCTCTATTCATTGATACAAGTTTACGTGATTGATTGAAACAAAAGAAAACATCCAGTAGATATACACAGTCTATGAATAAGAGGCAGGAAAGGTATCGCTCTTGTCGAATAAACACTGCAACGTTTGGTAGCTTTCCTCTCCCCCCCTCCGTCTCTGACCCTGTCCTCTTCACCGATTGGCTCTTTCTCCCCTTTGTGTTTGTGTGTTATCTCTGATATGAAATGTATATCCAGGGAATCATATTGTAATACACGCTGGCCTCTCCTGCTTGTGAGTGGCCGCATGGAGTAACCGATACTCAGAAAGACTTTGGAGGTTAAAGCCACCACAGCAGACAGGACAGGCCGACTGTGTCAGGGACATACCTGGACAGCAGAGACACCACTTGTGTTTGCACCACAACAATTTACATTTCAACGGCTTCCGTCTGAGAGGTGAACTAGAATATTAATGCGGTCTACAAATTCCGATGTATAGAATATGTCTATCAACATCAAATGTCTGGAAACCCAACTAAATAAAACATTAAAAACTAAGAGTATTCACCCTCTTCAAGTGAATGTTTAAGAGGTACATGAAGCAGTAATTGCAGTCTTGAACATCTGGACACTGCAGTTCTCCCCCCATTCTACATTGCAGAACTACAAGCTCTGTTAAATTGCCTTGGGACTTTGACTCAAGGGCAATTTTGATTTGGCTTGAAATGGACTCAACTACAATATTCCAGGATATAAACATTTTTAAGGCGTTTCTATGACATCTTTTTTAGTTGCTTATGATTTACCTTAACTAAGTTATTTCCATTAACCGTCCCATCATTGCCATTTTTCAATAATCTTATCAGGGATTCGATTAGATCTTTCCTGGTCATGTGATTTCCCTCAAGTGCTTCACATTCTAACTGAAGGAGTTTTCGCAGCGATAATGTATGTACGTCATAGTAAAATACTTAAGTGAATAATATGTGAATAGTTTTGTAACCACTGTTTCTATGAGTTTGAGAGTTTTGCAACAAAGTTCAACATCTTTGATGACATGGGGATCATGTGCCTTTTCCCTCAAATAAAAATGTCTTAACTCGAATGTGACATGCATGGAGTTCGATATTCCAATCGAATTAACCTTACAGGTCCATTGTAATTAATGCCCAATGTATTTATTCAGCTTGGCTTAAGCTTCACACACTTTACTCTCTTACTCTTCAGACGGGATGTCAACTCCGAATCCTAATTCCCCCTTAATCGTCTTCAGGTGACAAATACCTCCGGAGTAATTTGCCGTATTAAAGCCATGGCTCAGGGGTCTGGACTTGTTCACAATCCCTTCAGCAACACTTCAGTGCCCTTCATCGCACAAGTCCAAACTCCTGAGTGGAGAACTCTGTGATTGTGTGATTACCCTCCTAACTCACATGCCATTCTTAATATCTGGTCCTACAGTAGCTGGGATGAAAACTGCTGACAGGGCAGTTATGTTATTAACATCCTGTTCAAGATACATGCATAACGTCCTGCACTTATAAACTTATTTCTATGTAAGCTACATTTCCCCAATAAAGTATTTGTGAATTTTTAAGGGATTTGGAATTTGCTGATGACAGGGGGGGTTTGGTTTCCTGATGCGGCTGTTTTGATATTTTTTTTTTTGAGAACAAGAATAACTTTGTTAGAAAGTAGGCAGGCTAATTAATGCAGTCGCCCTTCTCCTGCCTCAGGAAGCTTGTTCCCTTTGAAGCCGTCTGATCCACTGAACATACAGGATATTTGCTGTGCTTGGGATGGACCATGCTGAATGAAAACACACCTCAAAGGGTGTTTGCCGCACAACCGCGTTTTTGGAGAACGTTAAAACTCGACTGTAATGTTTAGCTTTCCCAGACCCCAACTGGCAAATGTTCTGAAAGCCGGGCGAAAAGGGAAGAGGTCAGACAGACAGCGCTAAGAGAGCAGAGGAAGAGGACGATGAGCAGATAGATACAGACATGATGGAGCAACATTATATTAGAGGTGTTCAAATTGCAGCAGAGAAAGTTATTTTACAATTTAAGATTAGTCGAACACTCTCACACACAATCGCCTCCTATATGCACTATTTATATTTCCAGAGTTCAGGCAGGTTAATCTTTTCCAGATATTATTTTAGAGGCCGACAACTAGATCTGTTTCTACAAGCCGCCAGTAGGGCAAGTGAGTACACAATCGACTGAAACACAAGATAAGGCTGATTAATACTTCTGCAATGATTCAACTCTGTAATAGTAGCCTGACGTGCCTCCTCCCTAAACCTCTCAGCAGCAGAGACAAACAACAAACAGAGCGGAGTGCTCCACTTCATGCAATCTAATTTCCTCATATGCATTTGCATACACTAATTTCCACACCATCTGCTTTGAGCTCTTTTCAGCGTTCCGGAAATGTGACCGTTAAGTAAATGTGACTGTTGTTCAACATTTATCGGCTCTAACTCCAAAGCTCAACACAGCGGCATAGAAACTCCACCGCCAGCTCGTGTTTTGGGCCGTGCAACTGCAGAGTGATGCAGCCACACCGGCGCGCGAGTATAAAGGCCGGAGGGCACATGCATCAGTTATGGTGTCGGGGTCCGCATTGAGCTGATGCACAACTATAAATCAGCCTATAGTATTAAACTAAAATCCAATAAGAGATGTTTGTCTAAAGACCCACTCAGACGTGGTAATCAGCTTCAGACTGACACAACACTGATGAGATAAGAGTAAGTGTGGTCCACTGAAGTGCTTGTACATGCATCTATCCTATAACAATTTTCCCCACCAATGTTTGTTTATGTCTCTGGTTTTACACAACTTAAAAGGGTTATTTTCCTTTTTAATTTTACATTAAACCCAAGTAGGTTAAGAAATGGCCTAGAAAAGAAAACACAGATGCTCAATGATTTTAGTCTGTATAGAGTAGGAGGTGTGCACCATGTGTTTGCTCTCTCAGTGAGAAAGGCCAAGTTAAAAAAGGAATCAAAATAACTACAGCCAATCAAAGACCATGCTGAACTTTGAGAGCTTGCCAAGGTTTTTGATGCTGTAACTGGTTAAGGATGTGGCGACATGTGATATCACACAGTGTTCCCATTCCCTTGCCATTAACACATGACCCTGCTTGTATTTGAGATATAAGACCTTCTCTCTCACTCCATAATAGTCATTAATAAATCAGTAATCAGTAAATCAGAGAATGACGATAGAGGAATGTTTGCGTGAGACGTAGGCCGTTCTCAAACAGATAGTTTTAACTGAGCCGTCAAAAAGGTTGATTATGTCTGAGGACGTTTTCCAAGAAGCCAACTGCAGCATTGCTGAATACCTGAACAGCACCGGTAGCTGTCTGTCAGCCAAATAATCCATCGTTCGAAGTGCTATATCAGTGTCCTGTGGTAATCTCAGTAGTGTTTGGCTGTGCACTTCAGTACCCGAGTACTTTGGTAATAGTGCAATATAGTTACAGTATAAGCAACTTGGTGGCAGTATGATCAGTTTCTAACTGATTATGTCACACAGTACCCATCTGTGTGCAGTACAAAGTATTGAAATAAATTAAAATGAATCCTTAAAATAAACAGAAATACTGCATAAAATATTGGCCGTGCAGTGTTTTTAGGTAGCACGTGTAGCTGGCCGCCTGTGAACCAACCTGTTGCCACCCTCCTGGCGCGTAGTGAAAAATCACTTCAACACACGTGAATGAAATGCAGCACTGTATCCTAAAACAAACATGACACTGTGAAAAGAGCTGATGTTTTGCCACTTCAGATTTCAAGAGTTGCTTTTATTGGCGTCTGATCTGACGACCGAAGCAGAGTAGCATAATTGTGTACACACACACACACGTATACACCAAATCTCCCACTCAAACATCCCCTTCCATTGGTCCCCGGCTTTGAAGACAAGATTGCGCCCTGACCCAAAACAACCTCTCAAAGACCGGTGCAAATAAAAGCCAAAATAATATTCAAGCCCTAAATGTACTTGTCAAACTGCAGCAGAGTTTGATCCGCAAAGTTCACTACACCTTTCAGAATAAAGAAAGATGTACATCAGTTAGTAGTCCTGAGCAGCCATTTGTATCTATATTTAATCACTACAGACAGGAGAGGTATTTCAGAAATGAAATATCTGGCGGTTAAAGGTGGTGAAAGCTAATTAATTTAAAGGAGAGATTATTGCTTTTCACACCGGTGCATTAGCTGAATTGGGTATTAGCTCTTTTTTATTTATTTATTTTTGCTCAATGTCTAGTAAGGAGCTCAGAAACAGCTGCAAAAGCAGACTAAGACCAGTGCAGGAAGTTTGGGCCAATGCCCTTCAGACTGCAGAAGATTGTCATGCAAGCTTTGCTTCAAACATCCTCCAAAGACCGAGGTCCTTCCGTTGTTTGTAAGACCTAATCCTAAACGAATGCTTGTAAAGAAATGAGCATCCTCTGTTGCTAGTAGTGATACACTGCTAAATAAACATATCAAGTGGTTTCCCCCTCAGCCTATCCATTGCTCCTCTCTCAGTTACAGCATGCAGACAGACTGGGTGATACTTAAGCTGCGACAGAACCAAGCTGCATAATATGACACACTTTAAGCAAGTATGCTTACAAGTTAGTAACCTCCAAACTAGAGATTCACAATAGCAGGAAATAAGATTCAAAATGCGATATGATAAAAAAGACAGGATTAAAAAATGATAATTGTCCACTTAAAAGACCAATTTGTTGTCTTCAATCATGCAGTGTATGACAGTCAGAACCGCAGATGAAACATGTGATGAAGTGTCCTATCCAGAATAACTTTCAACAACAAAAAAAGAAGCATAGTTGAACGCCAGCCTGAACCCAGTCAAAATGTGTTTCTCCTCCAAAACAGATTTGGAAACAATGTTTATCCTCAGAAAATAACTTTTGTTCAGGGTGCAGGAGCAAAAGGATTTACCACAAAAGGCATCTCAAAAACTGTTCTCAGACATCACTCTGACAAAAACAGACAACAAAAACTTGGGAACCATGTCAGCAGAGATGCCAAAAAACTTGTAGGATGATCTTTTCTCATAAACTGTGGCGCCGGAATGTATCTCATCTACTGAGAGACAATAAATGTTATGATTTAAGGGCTTGCCACCCCGAGTCACCCCCGGGACATACGGACAAAATAATAGTCTATAATGATTGATATTCCTGTGTGATACAGTAGGCTGTGTGTTACCCAACATCAGATGTAGGACACAATTGATGTCCAAAAACTTTTAGAAGGCATCTTCAGTGAATTTGAAGGGAATAATACGACCAAAGGGAATACAGAGAACAATATCTGTTGTTCCCCAGCCTCTCAATCTCTGCTGTCACTTGAGGAAGCTTGCTCTTGTGTGGGTCTGTGTTCAATAGCCAACATGTGCTTCTGACAGCACCAAACATTACTTTAACACTCTTGAAATATCTTTTTGTTGAGAACTTAAAACACATTTCACACATTAAGCGATTGTTGTCTTACCTGATATTTCTGCAGGTTAAATCACATGAAATGCATTAATTGTCAAAACTGTTTGATGCAGTGATAAAAGTGTGTGTCGATGTGTGTGTGCCAACCCCACTGCCTCACCTGTGCCAGGTGTCTCCGGGACGCGATGCAGCGGTCCGACCTGTCGCAGCTGGAAAGCGGTCCGAACTTCATGACAGCTGTAAGCGCCCGCGTCGATCACGTTCAGCGCTAATATGACCGCTGGCAAAATCCAAAAGGGTCCGCAAGAGGTTACACGTGGGCATATTCCTCGGGACATTGCCGCATCTCACACCAGGTATCCTTGTGGATAGCCTACTGTAGCCTGATTGGAAACTCTGTGACAGTATAGAAAGTAGACCGCGCTGACGCGACGATGACTTTGAACATCTGACAAGCGTTCCCGACTGGTTTTCACATTATTGGTTGGGATGAATGTGGGCGCCTCACAGTAGAGGTTTGGGGTCTTCTCTTGGACAGAAGAGGAGTGGTGTGGTCTGAAGCCAGTCTGTCCCGCGCTCAACACTTTGCAGTGGTCGGCTGTCTGCATGCCTGTGACCAAAGCCTTGCGCACACTCTCCCCTCCCTTTATGTGCCCCGACTGAAACTCACTACAATATCCCTATGCGGACTTGCAGAGTCAGTATCCTTACAACAGTTCCCAACTAAAGACTTTCCTGTTATATGCATACATTATAAATGGTGATTATATGTCATCCACAACATTTACATGGGTTTCAGATTTCATATTCCTCTAAGTCACAATTGATCATTCAAAACAAAAGAAATTAGGCACTATCAAATCCACTTCGCCCACCTCTGATGGACATATTAAAAATTAACTTTCAAACACATACAACATTTGCTTTAATAGTGTTATATTTAACAGGCGTATGTCGAGAGTTGGTCTCTTCATTAGCAGGATGAAAGGTAATGAGTGAGGTATTGTAGGAATCTTGAGGGCAACACAACTTAATGTTTTTTTAAGTATGATGGTTGTTGGTATCACAACTGATTTCGGCATAAAGTGCATTAAGGATAATCACAAGCCTGTGGTGTTATTTGATTAACATTGCTGCCATCTTCTGGCGAGAGGTTTAAAACACTGTAGATGGTGGTATCAGTTTGGAGATACGCTGAACAAATGAATAAATTTCAAATAAGTGCAGACACTTTCCCCATAAAGTGTCAAGCGAAGTATCAGCAACATTCAATACCAGAAATAACAGGTCATTGTCTGTCAGAGGCTGAATGTCTGGTATCCTGGTGTGGGCTGAACAACTGGAGCTCAAAGCTCTAAAGACAGTGGAGATGATTGAGTCCTCTTATTGTGAAAACCAAACCTGGCAATGAACCTGACTCTCATTCTAAGATACTTGCTTTTCCTTTTTTCCTCTTTCTTCTCCAACTAATTTTGCATTGAAGATTTATACACTGAAACACTTTTCAGGGCAGCGCGACCTGACAACTCTGTTGGGCCTCTTTTTCTTGACATGGCAACACCCGTCATACTCACATGCAGCTGCATTCCAACAGGGGATAGCCTCAAATGAGGAGTCAGCTATTCTTGGAGTGGTTCGGATGTAAGGACAGCAAGGTCAGAGAGCTTCTTGGATTTAAAAGCCAAGAAAACGTAAAAAAAACAACAAAAAAAAACAACAACTATCTGACCTTCAAACAAAGAATGGAATGAAACTAACGTCTAGAAGTACAGCAGGACCATAAAGCAATGCTAAATGTTCATGATCACTAACAGGCTTCTTCTAACTGTTGGTATAAACAATTCCAGCAGAGGCTGCTCTTGAGTCAGATATAGTCTGAATATACAACTCACTCAGTTCCCTCAGGGAAAGAACAGGTGACCCCTGATTGCTTTAATCAGTAGGTAATGCCAATGAGTACCGATCCTTCCTGGCTAATTCGGAAGCCCAAGCAGCACCCTGGCTCACTTTGCTTATTCTATACAGCCTCATCTAAAACAGCAGAGTCAACAGTCATTTAGCAAAGGGATATGCCAGTGCATCCTGTTCGTAAACTACAAGTAGCATTTTTTATTTATTGAAAATTGTATTTTGAGGCAAACACGCCCTCTTCCTTCCGCGTATCTCACAGTTGAGTGCTGCCTCACAGCAGTCTCCTGAAGGATCTCCTTCAGCGAAGGGTAAAGGCAATGCATCAGCCAAATGGCTTTGACACACACAGTAAATGTGTGTGCTACAGGTTTGATGATGATTCTGCAGTGCACCAAGTTCTCAGGTATAATTTTTCCATTCTGGAATTCCAATATAATCTTAATTAATTAGCCTGGCTGGAAACCAAACCAATCTGTGAGTTGATGTTAATTGGTCCGGCGTTGCCAGACTATTAATTCATATAATTTGAGTGAAAAGGAAAATGTTTAAAAGGAAACATGAGGGCTGTTATTTTGCTCACTGAAGTACTGTTACTAAAGCATAACAAGATATCATGTATCCATGTTAGCATATCTTAAATATTTGACTCTTTTCTTCCTCAAGCCCATCAAAGGGTGCAACATGACCTCTGCTGGACAGCTGCTGGATAAGAGATCAGACTGCTTTCTCCTCCAGCCTTGGTAAATATTCCGCCATCACACTTGAGGACTGATGTTGAGACAGCAAACAGGTTAAAGCACATGCTCTTGTTGGTTTACTTGGTTTAAAGAACATGGACCTGAAAATCCACCGTTGTTGTACTTTCTGTCAGACTACCGTAATCAGATTTAGTTTGTTGCAGCAAGATTTGCAAAGGTAAACACAGGAACCAGCTGGTCACATGTGACTGTGTGTGTAGGCCACATGCACATGATGGAAATACAGCTTTCCCATTCCGTCTCCAGGAATGAGGAGGAGTGGAAGCAAACATTGACTCAACTCACACATTTACCACTATCAAATTACTACTATCAGTTTATGGTCTCATATCATATAGACTCTGTCTGCTGAAGCGTCATTACAAGTATAATGTAGAATACAGTATCATGTTTCTCATCTCATTTAGATTTCATATCCTCTGTATTATTTGTGCTTCTTACCTGAAATTCTGTTCCTCATTCTTTTTTAGTTACTGTACGTGATGTCAACACCAGAGTGTCAAAAAGCAGATTAGGCAAAGAAAGAGAAAGATAAGTGGAACATCATGACGTGCAAGAAGTCGATGCTGGCAAAGTAACTTCGGTTGTTACTGTAGTCACTGTAAGCTAATGAGTTACAGGTGTTGCCTATTTACCTTAATTAGCGTCTGAGAGAATATGAACGAACTGGGAGCAAAAACGAAATGTTCCCAGGGTCCTAAAACCCTTATTTAAACATTTCAAACTTTTCACAATATGGATGTTCTGAAAGTTTACTTACAATATTCCCTTAGAAATATTTTTGTTATTAACTATTTTTGTTGAGATTGTCTTCAGACACAAAAGGCCACTGAGGTCCCTGAACTAAACTTTGAAATAACGAATTATGTGCAATATAATCCTACGGAACATAGGACCCTGCGAACATCGGTATGAGGCGGACACCAGTCCTGCAGCTCTTTCAAAAATGTTCAGGTAAGTTCCTGAATCTGAATAAGTTCTAAATAAATCTAATTCCTGGTTTTAGTGTAAATCTTCCCTGGTTCTTTATGCAAATCATATCAAGAAACCACAGGCTGCAGCTTAAAACATGTCGTAACAATAAT
>CAAKHC010011351.1:4344-19525 GCA_901007825.1 Macroramphosus scolopax
CAAAGAGTGTGCCAAACTGGCAGATTAATCTGAAAACTTGAGTCCATGCACACACACGCACACACACACACACACACACACACACACACACACACACACACACACACACACACACACACACACACACACCCCTATAAATGAGAGTTTAACTTTTGTTCCACTTTCTCTCAATTGTTCAGATGCATCGTTATAAACAATGAACCCAGTTTCAAAGAGGTCAGTGTTTCTCTTTGTATGACGAACAGTATGAAGTTAAGGGCCACTTAAGGGTTTTTTTCTTGGATAAAAGAACAAGTAGCGACCAGCCCCATGAGGCTGTCATGTCGGAGATGGATGGTTGCAGATGATCAGAGCCCAAATATAAATCTATTGTTTTTCTTTTCTCTGGCAAGCATCGTAAATATTCATAGACATCATAGTTCCAGGGTGAAAAACTACATGTGTTAAATACCAGGTTAAAGAAAAGAATAAACTATTCAAAACCTGGAAAGATATGTCCATATAATTCATTTTGTGTACTTTCCATTTCCTTTCTTCTTTTTTCCAACTGGCCTAAGTTGAATTAATTAACTGAAACACCCTTTTTTATGGACGACATTAACACATGCAGATGAAAGCTACAGGTTGTAAGCTTGATATGGAATGAATGAGTTGACCTATTTACAGCCCCATTGGAATTTGAATGAACAAAAATCAAAATCATCTTCTACTACAGGCTACAGCTGTGATGGTTCGACTCAGAGCTGCTGTTCCAGCTCGAATCCTGCGGGAGAGACGCTCACGTTCATTTTCTGTATGATGCTAATGATATGATAATATTCAGGCATTACCAATATCCTTTCTGTAACATTATCCATGCTAATCCAAGTTCATATTTGTATTCTGGCTCATCCCTTTACTGTAAAGTCACAGTAATATAACAATAAACTCTCCCCGGTTTTGAAATTGTATGAAGAAACGGGAGGATTTATTTGACGAGTGTCGGTGTTATTTAGCTAAATGTCAGTTTGATAAGAGACGTCACTCAACCACCTTCTGATCCAAACACATAAAAAGCACGAGAGAAGCAGAACCTCCTGCAGGCGGCGGACGCATCAAACATTAGTTCAGCTTTGTAATTCAGAGCTGAACATGTAAAATAGGAAGATGATGATATTTTAAGAACTTAGCGTTTGAAGCCGAGCATGCATCACATCGGCTTCCTCATCAGTGTTGTGTTGTTCTTTTGGGTTGAAACAGCAAAGCATTGTGGGTCCTGAGTGACGCCCACAGAGTCAGAAATCCTGGGATCAGATCAGCTGGTCTAATGTCATATGAACAAGCTCCCAGATCAGAGTAAGAAACTCTGAAGTGCCAAAGAAGATGCATCGGATTTCATACCGTTTTTCACTTTTAGCTGTGAATTCTGAGTCATATCACCAGCAATATTATTCAAGATGCATGAAGAGGACAGTAGATGATCAAACTGGATCACTTCATCCATCTATTGGCACCAATTTGGTAAAGGTGCAGGTCTGCTTTCGCCCTCTTCAGAGACTCTGCAGCAGCACTGGTCGTCTCACCGTCTTCATGCCGTTCTTCTTTTCACACCATACAAATGATACCTAGATCCCACAGTGAAGCTTTTCCTCACATGTCAAATAATCTGCATTCTTAATTTGACCTTTTCTAAGCTCTAACACACAAAGGTTGCCCCTGTTTGAATGAGAGACTTTCATCTTATTATAAGATTAGTCTGTGGAGTAACAGGCAGAGCGAGGCAAACAGGTTTACGCCACTTTGCAGTGAAGAAATGACGTTACCTAATCTCAGCAAGAAATCATTTCTATTCCAACATGAGTGCAACTCAAACAAAATACATTTTGCAAAGAGAAAGAAGCCCAAAACTCTGCTTATAAACCATGAAGTTAGTTGTGAAAAGAAGTATTACCAAAACAGTTGCAGGGTAAATGACAGGAAATCAATCAATTCAATATCAATGTACTAAACTGAACAATGATGTTAATCTGGTTCATAAATTCCACTTCAGATCTGCAGAATGAAAATCAGGGCAACTCACAATCTGGAGCATCGAAACGACCTGACAATAGATGAATCTGATAAATGATACGTCAATCATATGTTGAGCAGAGATCCTCGTTTGGTTGGTCGTTTAGCCGACAGGAGAAACGAATGTCACTTCAGTAAGCACCAGAGGTCACTATAGGTCAAACTGGTCCTCCATTTGTTCTCTGTTTCACGGTGTGGTTGAACCCCTCTCTCTCTCTCTCTCTCTCTCTCTCTCTCTCTCTCTCTCTCTCTCTCTCTCTCTCTCTCTCTCTCCCTCCCCTCTGTGCAGCTGGTAATCTGGTGTTTGCTTCTCATTCGCACTGGAATGTGCGAATGCAACACGTTACCAGACCAGCCGATCACCGACCGCGTTACCCGACCGAAGGAGCATCTGGAGGCAGAGGAACCTTTTTGCTTCACCTGTTGGTCTCCATCTATCAGGCGCAATGAATCACGGGAAAGTTCAACCTGAACCTGACTATTCCTACTATGATTATTCCGACTGGGACTTGAACAACGCAGAGCCAACACTACCCCCCAAAGAGTAAGTATCCCACGGCCCTGAACACAACCTGGAAACCACAGACCTGCAGGTCTCAGTGTGTCTTGTTCTCCAATCAACAGATGATTTCTTTGTTAGATATTGATGGAGGATGATATGAATTTGACTCGTTATTCTGATTGTGGAAATAAAACCAGGTTTCATCC
This sequence comes from Macroramphosus scolopax, assembly GCA_901007825.1. NCBI lineage: Eukaryota > Metazoa > Chordata > Actinopteri > Syngnathiformes > Centriscidae > Macroramphosus > Macroramphosus scolopax. Next base: position 7,102 of record CAAKHC010011351.1, read on the forward strand.
AATAAATTATTCATACTGAATCAAATCATATTCTTTTCTTCTTCACTAGCAAACATAGACATCAGTCAGTTAACAACTGAGGCAGCTGTTTGGATATTTATATCACTTTCAGGTTTTAAGAATGTTGTTTTTCACTTTTCTTGCCCGACTTATTTGAATGTGATCACATTTCTTTTTAGAGTTATTCTACCATGCGATCCGACCGCGGACGACATGCTCTTCCACATATGCATGCTGTCAATATCTGTAAGTATATACTAACTATGTTGAAAGTAAAGAACTTTATGTTGAGTGTTGATTATTACAGTCTCATACAGCCTCATTACAGTTCAACTGTGTCCTTCAGGTGGACAGAGTTCAACCTAATGATACAACAGTGTGATATTTATATTTCACGATGAAAAAGCAAAGGATTGTCTAAAGTCAGATTATTGTTGTCCAATAGTTTTATTATATCACACTTTGATCACACTCTCAAGGAAAGTTCAGTAGAAGTATCAGACACATCGAAGGCCTCGTATCAATCCATAGTCCCACACTCTCACCCACAAGAATCAGATTACGGATCGGTACCTGGCGGCAGACGTGTGTTTGTATAAGACTGTAAATGAGCCTTGAAAAAGACCCACGTGTGGTTTAAACATCGGTGACTTAATCAAACCATTGGAGCTCAGTATGTGGTGACTTTGATACTGGTCACAGTAAATATACTGTGTCATTTCAATATAAGTGTATGATAGGTGTAAAAGACCCGACCCACCACCCTGACTTTCCTCAGGTCATACTGCAGTCGATAGAGGGCCTTTTTACTTGAACCTGAATATATCGGTGCCTTAGGAGGGCTGGCAGTGCCTCGATGCTCTGCTCCTGATGACTACAGGTCACCGCCATGTCAAGGTCTCAATCAAATGAGTCCATGATGGGAGCGACCTAATGGGGTTCATGTTTGTGCTTCCTCTCCTGCATATGCTCAGTCCATTTAATATAATGATGTTTCCCATCAACCATTTAAAAGTGAAGACTGGGTCAGAAACGACCTGTCCTGTCCAGGATGGACCAATTTGAAACGACTCTCAATAAGCTGTGACAGCTAGTTAGTGAATCACTGGGTCAGATCTCAGAACACGGGACTCTGGAGTTCCAACGTTCTTTGGAAAATCAAACTCTTCATCAGATGCTGATTGGCCACTTGATCCAGACGTCCAGCTCCATCCACAGCTGCCTTGTTTTCTTCTTTCAGGAAGTTGTAGAGTTTTAACGAGCTGCTGCTGCTGCTGGCGATGCCTGAACATAAGACTTATCAATCCAACACTGCAGTGTTGTCACGTTGAAACTAGTGAGGACCTTTCCCAAACTGTTGCCACAAAGCCTGAAGCACTCGAATATCATTATTTTCTGCAGCATGAATATTTCCTCGTCATTGACCGCAGAGCAAAACGTATCAGCACACTCACATACCTTATCTCTGCAACCAAGTGCTGTCGGTCTGAGATGAAACAGGAGTGAATCTGTCTCTTCCTCTAGCTGGTGGTCGTGTTAATCCTGGCGGCTCTCACCAGGAAAAACAAGCTGTGCCAAGGATTTACAAGAGGATCCTCCAGCATCTTAAGGTGGGTTTCAGTGTTTAATCAGATGAAACTTCAAGCGGGACATCGGGTTTGTCTCACGTTACGTAAATGTTCCTGAATGAACCCACAGTCCAGCCAACTTCCTGGATCAGACACAGCAGAAAGGCCTCGTCATGGCTGTTTTCGGGCTGGTGTTCAGCAAGCTGGCTGTGCTGGTGATTGCACCGGACCCCCTGCCGTTCTCCAAGGACACTCCAGCAGAAATCAAAGGTGGAGATCTGAACGGTTCATTAGTCCTCGTAGTATAAACCAACAGATAACTCAAACGTATTAGTCTAGTTTCACTTCAACATTAGAACATTAATTAAGGAGTCAATGTTTGTGCAATCTGAGAATCACTCAGATTGATCTGATCTCCATTATCACTTTAACAATTTATCTTTTAAACATTTAAGAAAAATGAACATGGAATAAATAAACCTATACTCTCTCTATATATATAAAAAAAGACAAAAGAATATAAATTATAACACAGTCATACAATATATATATATATATAAAAGATGTATATACTATAGTATAGTAGTACAGAATAGATTAATGTTTCAGTAATTAAGCATATAAATGATTTAAAGGAATTGAAATAAAGAAAAGTAATATTTAGAACAATTAGCTTTGGAAAACTGTTCTTGTTTCTCATTGAGTAACTTGTGCTTCTCTTCTCTTTAACCTCCCTGTGTGTTTTTCTAGAGTACATGAAGATCATCGCCATCTTCTACTATCCAGTCCTCTACTATCCTCTGTTGGTTTGCAGCACGCTGCAGCACAAAGCAGGTTACGTGTTCGGGACGCTGCTCTCCTGCACTCAGTTCGGTGTGCTGCTGTGGCAAAAGATCGACTGTCCAAAGACTCCGGAGGTGAGACGCCGACAGGATCTCATCAACACATTAGGATCTTCCGCCTGGAGGTTATGGGTGGATCACCTGGAGGCAGTAGAGCAAACTGTATTATAATTTTTTGTAGTTGTTAACGTCATGTTTTTGCCCCCCTGTGGATGTAAGTAAAACTCATCTTAGCTCTTTACTGATCTCCACCAACCGATACAACCACTCACTGACACGTCATTAACTGACATGTCCGTCTGCAGTTGGTGTTTAGCAGAGCTTTCTCACCAAAACAGTGAATGCAAAGTAATTCCCAACAATAAAAATGTTGCCATTTGACCTTTCTGCAAACAAGGGGTGCGTATATATTCAACACGCAAGGATGATCAGCGACAACACTGTTGAGACGAAGTGTCTCCACTTTCTCCCCACAGATCTATAAGTTCTATTCTTTGCTTGCGAGTCTGCCCCAGCTGGGCTGCCTGGCGTATCTCTGCATCCAGTTCCCTCTGATGTTCGTCAAAGGACCAAAGACTGACGAGGTGAGAAAAGTCCATGTGCACATAGTAGATCTTCATCTTCACTGTCTGATTAAAGTTGACTCGGTGTATAAGAACAACTCTTCGCCGTGTCTGCTGCAGCTGAGGAAGGAAACTTGAATTTCAACTATGTAAGTTCTGACCATGATTACAGTAAGCAGCTTGCACAGAGCTGGGTGGGTTTAACTCGGCGTCATCGAACAGATTATAGGAGAGAGGTGATATTTGTTCTTCTTAAAATGCACTAATACAACAGAGTTCTTGTTTCCTGCAGGTTCTATGTGTCTACAGTTTATGACAAAAGTCCTATCAGTCCTCATTGTTTGAGCTTTTAACACGTCAGATTGATTCTTTAGATGAACCTTTTAAAGGACGTCCAGTGAGAATCATCCAGACATGAAATGGATCCATTGACCTCCTGATATCAACAATAGTGACTCTGTTGTGTAAAGTCTGATCCTTCTCTCACAGGACCTGGACAGCAGCTACTACACCGACTATGTGAAGTCACTTCTCAAGAAAAACTCCTCAAAAGTCAGGTGACAGAGATAAAACACTGATTTATTATTGGACTGGAACAATGAAACAGTTTGTGTTTTAAATGAGATTCGTAGTTCTTGAATTTTTAAATGTTTTAAATCTTTTTATTGGTAGTCTTCACAAAAACTGAACAAAACACTGAGTGCAATACATGCTCGCGGCGACACTGCTAAAATGCTAATGTGTACCAGGTGCAATGTTGACCATGTTCTCCTTCTAGTTAAATGTGCTACTTACTAATTAGCATTGATCACAAATTATGGCAAATGCTGTGTAGAACAAAAATGAAGTTAAATTCAATTAAATGACAAACTATCCAAAATGTGTTGTGATATTTCAGGTCTGGACCAAAGTAGTGGACCAACCGACTGACATCGTTAGTGATGCTTAAAGATAAGAGTCTTAGCATATAACATGCAATACTTAAACTGATTAGAAAACGTGAAATACCATCAAACACTACGCATTCCACGTTGTTACAACTTAAAGTTAACTTACTTGACATGTACAAGTATACAGCCAAGCTATAACTAAAGACAATCTAGTCGTTCCATAATATCATTCCAGGAGAAGTTATAATTCTATAAATTATAAACCCAATAAAAACTGGTTATAAAAGCTAAATACTTAGTGAAATGTTTCCATTTTGAATATTGTACTTCTAACAGATGTTTAACTTTACTTACATTCCAAATGTTTGTTGTAGCTCCTCGACTGAAGACAAACCATCGCTGGCAGAGAGGATCCTGGAGGTGCCCAGGAGTTACATCTACATACCAGAGAAAGGTGGTGCACCATGGTTCTCATAGCAGTAGATTTAAATGTAAACCAACATTATTCAACTCAAGTCTTTATTCCATTAATCTGTAAATCTCAGCAGTTATTGTTGCCACTTTTCTTGACGTAAATCCTTCGTGGCTTTGACTGAAGTAAGTTCCATACTGACGACGGCCTCTTTCCTGTTTCAGTGTTCCGCTTTCCTCTAAAGCTGGCTGTGTCAGCGTTTGTGGCCTTTGTGGCGATATACCATGTGAGTTGTTTACGGAGCCTCAACATGACCTTTGACCTCTTGAATCAGACTAGATGTGGGTGATTGTGTTTACCGTCATGGTGCAGGTGTACATGGTGCTGTATGAACTTCATCTTTCAGACAGCGTTGTTGTTAGTGGTCCTGGTGGTTCCCATTCTGCATATTGTCCGTGCTGGTATCGATGAGAACATTGCCTTCCTGCTCCTGGGGTTCGGGATCATCCTATCAGACGACAGGATGGAGGTGGTCAGAATCGTGACTTTCTACACTTGGCTGCTGGAAGGTTTGTGGCGGCGAGGGGGGGATCTTATAAAACAAGGGTGAATCCATAACAAAACAGAGACCAGTATTCTTGTGCTCCATGTTGTTTGATAGTGTGCTACCTCTGTGCGATGACCCTGTCGTGTGTGGTCAGTCTCGTCATGCTCATGAGGTCCATGGTACTTCACAGGTGAGTGCAGCAGTCGTTACAATAAGATGATTAAAAATGGATCCAAAGTCAAAGACAGATGAATTGTTGTTGGCTGCATGGCATGAGGAACAAACATCATGGATGTTTAGTCTTCATATAATAATAATTCATATTACTAAGTGATGAAACCATTTATAATATGAAAGATGTTGCTTCATGTTCCAGGTCCAACCTGAGGGGACTGTACAAGGGGGATATTTACAAACTCTACAACAGCCAGAAGACCGTATGTCCCTCGAAGCCTGGTGTTGTCTGTTGGATGGGCTTGACAGGGTACCAGGCTGCAATCATCTGTCTGGGTGAAGCTCAAAAACAACAGTCATCAGTTTATTAATGTTGGGACTGATGATAGCCGACTCTGTTGCAGATTCTCTCATCATCATGTGTGTGTCTGTGTGTGCGTCTGTGTCTCGGTGTCGTCCTGGCAGGGATGGTCATCCAGACTGTTGTGTTCTACATCTGCTTCCTGTTCCTGGTGTTCCTGATCATCATCCCTGTTTTTTACGGGCGTAACGTCATCGTCTTTGAAATTGCGGGAAAGGCTTGGTGAGTCAGCGCCCTTTCACGTAGCGCCGTTATTTATTCTGCATTAACTGATAACATTTAATTCCGTCCCTTCCATCTTTGTGATGCCTCAGGCCGGCCTGGCTCACACTGATGCTGGTTACAGTGCTTCAACATGTGACTGCAAAATTTGCTTTCATCAAGAAAGAAGCCGGTACGACGGAAGTGGATAACAGGTGTGTGAAGCAGATTCCAGATTAGAGGAGGTTTCATGTAGGATGAATATCAGAGAATAACTTTGAAGTATTTCTCATTTCACCAACTGAACAATTAACATTTAATGGATGCATCAGTAAACCGCTATATTCGTTTGATTTCCAGAGAGAGTCTGTTCCTTCTGACGTATCTGCTGTTCCTCATCAACACTGTGTTGGGACTGGTAGTCGCCATATGGAGAATGGTGATAACTGCTCTCTACAACATCGTCCATCTAGGACGTATCGACATCAGTCTCCTGCACCGCACTGCCGAGTCCTTTGACCCAGGTAGGATTGGAAACCTAACAAAGGGACACGTGTAATTATATCAATCTTAAATACAGAGAACACTTATCAGCAGGTGATTCCATCCATTAACTATGACGTCAGATCAAGATGAAACCTGTAGGTTGAAGATGGTTTCTGATCAAACTCTGAGTGTGACTTACAGTGAACTGTGAACTTTGACCCCATCCAGCCTATCGCTACTACAGACACTTTCTGAAGGTGGAGGTCAGCCAGTCCCACCCAGTGATGAAGGCTTTCTGTGGGCTGCTGCTCGACATGATGGTGGAAGGTGGCAGAGTGGGACAGAAAATAAGAGACGCAGAGGAAGGTAACGGTTCAAATATTAATGTTCACAAGTCAGAAATGTTCAACTCTGCAGAATGAAATAGTGAGATGAATGTTAATGGAGGGAAACTTTTTTATTTAGATGCTAATGGGGATAAAAATGTCCCGCTTTGCCTGAAGGCAGCACCAGAGGATCGGCCAGGTCCTAAATCCAAAGAATTATTCTCTATTCTATGACTTTTTGCTGAGTCTCTGTGTTAGCACTTCACAAAAAATTTCGCAAAACATTTGAAAACGGGCGTATCACTAGGGGACAGCAATGAATATATACTAACACTTCACAAATCGATTTCCAGCGGAATGTTACAGTTAGTCTGAAGATGCTCTCAGTTAGCAGCGTAGCATACGAGAGTAGCATGTTGACCTTGCTAGCATTTTAGCATATTAGCATGTTAGCATGCATAGTGAGCATGCAACATTTAGCAACGTGATGATATGTTAGCTTTAATATTGTTTCCAGTCATGAACAAAAGTGTGCTGTTTTATTTGTTTCTCATCGACGGCTCTAGATGAAGATGAGGAGGAAATCGTTGGTATTGATTATTGTCAGTGACCATGAATGTCTCAACAAATTCCATGACTATTCTTGCAATAGCTGTCGAAATATTCAGTTTGAACAAGCCAACCAACATTGAATTTGTCTAAGTCTGAATATGAGATATAGCAGGATTAGCCTGGAAAGCACTCATGTTCATGGAAATTTCTAAATTCCTCTGAGTAAATATTCATGGACCCTTGGTGTTGTATCTCATTCTGCCCTGACAGCCTGCTCCTCCGTGCTTTCAGGAATTCAGGAAAATACGCCGAACAAGGCGACCAGCAGTCAGAGGATTCGCTCTCGCTGGCACCTGCTGTACACGTTGGTTAACAACCCGTCCCTGCTTGGCTCCAGGAAGCACTTCCAGACGCTGCAGACCTCTGAGAGCATCCTGAACGGGACCCCAGACCGCAGCTGCAGGAACGGCAGCAAGAAAGAAGCTGGCAAGCCAACAGCGGAGCCGGAGCCGGTCCAGGTCCCGGTCCCGGTCCCGGTCTCGGTCCCGTCGACAGAGAACCAGACCAACCAAGACAAAACTGATTGAGATCAATACAGTATATGCAGTATGCTTCAAATAAAATTCTAGTCAGACTTCAAAGCAACAAGTAAGTCTACTTAAAATGTAGTGACAGATGACAGGATCCAGGAGCTATACAGCAACATATTTACATGACACAAGCCCTCCAGCGGGTGTAGCTACTGGGACAGGCGGAGGAGATAAATGGATGATGTTATTAAATGATGATAAACTCTGTGACTGCAGGAAGTTGTGGTGGGCGGATGGTCAAGAAAGCATCGGGCTTTAACATAAGAGATTGCTGTCCTGTTACCAACTGTGGGTACATTTTTTTTATTTCTCCCCTCACCTTTACTAAGTGGTCAGTTTCCTAACCATGACGACAAAGGTCGACCTTAAGGCAGGAGGTTTTTAACCCGTTTCATGGTGTCTTCCCTTTTTCTTTGTGCTTACACTGATCCAAACCTTAACCATAGCGCTGTCACATCATATATCAGGATAACATCTCATACTGGACATTTTTAACTGAGGATAATCTAACGTGCAGGTCGTCCTCCCTGTGTGCTGCTGCGTTCAGCTTCATCATCCAAAGTAGAACAACTATTGATTGTTGTTTTTATTTTTGTCCACGATTGTCTCCCAGGCTGAAATGGAGACTGCAGAGAGTATTTGTCTGCCCACTGCTCCCACAGTACTCTGGTTCATGTACTGCAATCGGTGCGTTTATAATGATCCACATAATAAATTTCACTCCAGCGCTCATTTGTTCCTGTGATCCTTATACACTCTTATAAAAGAACTGGAAACAGGTCCAGTTATGCCCCGGGGTAAATCCAGCCGACTTAACACAAGCTGGGTCATAAAATGTTCCCAGTTAAGTATAAAGGCCGTTGTTAAGAATCATTAATGTGCTTATGTATTGTTTACATCCCTTTAAAGTCCAAAACCGATGAAAAAGGAAAGATTTATTGATGTATCTGTATTTCAAAATAAGTTATGAACTATTTAATTATCCAAACAAATCAAATAAAGCAAAGCTGTATGTATTTATAGTATTAGCTGAGCAACATTTAATATGAGTATGGAGGAATATTCATTTTAACATTGTGCAACAAGAAGAAGACCTACATATAATAGTTTTGTTGGATATCAGTAGTTCCTTGTTGTCTAATTGTCATAGGCATGAAGTGGAAAAGAAGAGACATTTTTTTAAAAGCTGCTACTTATGAGGATCAGTCAATCAGTTCTCCTTTGTCAAATCTTTATTGAGGCACATATGATTAGGACAATTAGTACGGATATTAAACACTTTGGCAAAAACATACTATTGTCTTTATCACAGGGGTAAAAAACAGGAAGATACAGCACTCAACAGGACCCACGATTACTGTTAGAGTCAAGACTCAGCATCCTACAGCACTCTGGGAAATACAACAGGATGGTCACAATACTCAGATACAGCAGAGCAAGTACTTCACAAATACACCAGGGAGTATTATTACTGTTATACACGGCAAGAGACTTGGTGGAGAAGACTTAACCAAATGATCCACAGTTTACAACCTGACAGAAAGTGTATCTAAAGCTCCCATTTAGTTTGATGCTGCACAGAAACTGTAACTGTAACTTACATTAGCTCAGAACATCAACACTGATACTCCGTCTGTGTATGTTTATGCTACTGGACTACTAACATGACATACACATATACAAGCAGTTCAGAAGAAGTTCTTTTTAAATGATCATGAATATAGACTATTACTATAGTCGGCACAGAATCAGTATTACTTGTAGAATATCTATCACTGTATTTGATGTAACTTTTCTGAAATGAATATCTCTGCACATCCAGCCTGTGATTGTCAGTCGTTCTGCTTATTTGCCGAGAAAATGCTCCAAAATGAAGGTAGATTTTAAGAACTGCCAGCTGTGGTGAAGGTAGAAGCTGTTTGAGGTCCATCTACTGACACACTGAGCCATCTTGGGAAGATCAATACAGTTCTTATGTCTGCGTGCTGATGCAAGCAGGTATTTTAGCTATTAGCTGTGGTATTTGATAAATTATATTCTTATGTTTAACATCAGGCCGTCTTTTTTCCATTCAAATGGAAGTTCGACCAGTTCAAGAATAAATTAAAGAAAAGCTGAATATCTGTTAAAGGGGGAGAGTAAACAGCGGAACAACAGAAGGTGCATTTCTTCATCTTCCGCTAAAAGATCATTAAAAACATCACATGAGCCTCGCAGCCGTCGGACACTGAATGTTACTGTGAACACAAACGGATAGAAGCTTTACCCTTTAAACCGATGCAAATTAAAGTGCACATTGTATAACACTATGTTGGACAGACAAAGTTACTGTTTACTGTTTTGGATATTTGTAGTTGCTTGTAATATTGACTGCCTCAGCCCCCAAAGGCAGCCTGTCACTGTACTCCGATCCCATCTCACAGTCGTCTAAATGTCCTCTGCACTGAGACAAAGACTCCGTCACAACACTTTCCTCTGTATCTGCTTCCTTCTCTCCATCGATGCTCTCCGTGTCGCCCTCCTCCTCGTCCAGCTGGCTGCCGTTGATCCTCCGCTGGGACTCAGTAAGAGGAGCGTGGATGTTGAAGTTGGTGGCGAGTTGGTTCCGCTCGATGTGGTACTGGTCTTTGGCCTTCAGGATCAGCTTGTACGTCTTGCTGCGGTACTTGTACACCAAGTGGAAGCACGTCGCGCCGAGAAGAGGAACAGTGGACACGGTCAGGAGGCAGATGCTGACTGAGATGATGATGAGCAGATTGGGCACCCTCCTCCTGGTGTTGAACAGCACCTGGACCTCACAGTCCTCCCCTCGGTAGGTCAGACACAGGGAGTAGTTGGTGCCGGGGCGTAGACCACTGAACAGGTAGGTGTTGACACCCTCCTTGATCCGTGACCACTGCACGGCCGAGTGCTTGCGGTCGGCTGTGATGCACAGATACAAGCCGTTAGAATCGGCCTCCCCAGAGACGTCCGAGGGGTCCTGAGGCTCCTCGCTGATACCGGGGATGCTCTCAGATGTGGTGCGAACCGTAGCACCCCGGTTGGTGGTCTTGTCTCTGTGAATGAGAAGAGGGTTGAGCCGCACCGTTGCCTCCGTCTCTGATACCCCTAAGGCAATGACACCAAAGTCAAACGTGTACTGCTTGATATCCTCCAAAGTCCCATTAAACACATGGCTGGAAATGTATCTTGTACTAGCTGTCAAGCCACATTTACTAGCACCTAACGGATTTCTTGTTGCCTCCTCAGAAGACTGAGAATTGATCTCCAGAGCGGGCGGGACAGTGGGCATCATGCTCAGGATGTCCTTCCTCTTTAAATCAGGGAGGTGCACAGAATCAAAAACAGATGTTTTCTCTATCGTTTGGAGTATAGATGGATGCGTCTTAGCGTAAACGTGTGTTGAGGTCATTTCCTTCATGGGTGTCGGCTTTGGTGAAGCCGCCACTTCCACCAGCAGCCAGTCCTCAGCTCTACCAAATTCATTCGTAGCAGAGCAGCTGTAGTTGCCGCTGTCTCCCTTCCTGAGGTGGGAAATGATGAGAGTCCCGTTATTAAAGACTTTCACGGGTTTATAGGGCGGTAAGGCGTCTTCATTGGATTCAGCTGAGCCATCCTCAGTGAATGATAAAATCAGCTCTTGTCTTTGGCTCTTGCTGTGAATATTCCACATCACCAGCGGCCTCGGGTTCCCTTGAAATACACAATTTAACACTAACGCACCGTCCTCGTAGAGAGCCGTGTCAGGAACACGCGGCTCGGTTTGTATTGTAACGTTCGGCGCTCTGCACTTGGACTCTGGCAATTTCCCAATCACTTCTCCTTTCTGTTCCTCTGGCGTTGCACACATGATCAGATGCTGTTCTGGGACTGTGATGGTGGTTTTTGAGATCCAGTCTCTGAGCCAGTCGAGGGAGCAGGTGCATGCGAAGGGATTGCTGTAGATCTGCAAATGGGACAGAGAAATCAAGCCATTAAATGTCCCCTCAGCTATGGTGAAGAACCTGTTATTGTTGAGGCGGAGGGACTTCAGGTCTTTGAGGTTCACGAAGGCGTCCCTCGGCAGCTTCACCATCTCGTTGTGGTTCATCTTCAACAGCTGTACGGCAGTGAGAGTTTGCAGATCCCCCCAAGGAAAGTCGACTATTTTATTGTGGCTGATGTCAAAGTTCCGCAGATGAACGAGGGGTGTGAGGGTCCCCGGCTCGATGGTGACGATCGCATTGTGGGCCATCCACAACGACGTGACCCGCGTGACGTTGTCGAAGCTCCCGAATGGTATCACACTGATCCTGTTGGCTGAGAGACTCACAGTCGTCACATTGGGAGGCAAATCATCTGGGATCTCCGCCAAGTCTTTGTAGGCGCATTCAGCAAAATGACGGTTGTATCTGTCTGAGCAGGTACACGGCTCCGGGCATCCGAGTCCGGCGCGGAGCACCGCGGCGATCCACAAAGTGAAGCACAGGATGTCCGCGGCTGCCATTTTCTGCTCCTGTAAAAACAATGTCAGAGTCCATCAATCAGGAGATTAAACTGGAGTCAATTAGTCCTATTGGTGCAAAAAGATAAAATCTAGAAAAGCAAAAGAATAGAAAAGAAAAAAAATGATAATAAAAGATTCAAGAATAAGAATTAAATAGTCCAACATTGTCTGCTGCAGGTGGTTCGTATCAGCCCGAGGCAGCCCCACCCAGAGTCAATGTTTTATAGATATCAAGATATCAGAGCACAAGAGGTCTGATGGTTCACAGCAGACTGACACCTGACACAGAGCAGGAAGAGTTCCACCCCCACCCCAGTCAATGTGTCAGCATGCAGTCTTGTCAGCTTGCACCACCCAGTCGACCCTCATCTCCCAGCAGGTCAGGTAGACCCTTAAAGTCTCGTCTTCCACCCAGTGCTCCCTACA
>CAAKHC010011351.1:51098-63985 GCA_901007825.1 Macroramphosus scolopax
ACAGCCTACACACGACTGCTGTGTCAAACAGCCCCACTGCTCGGGTACCACTTACTGCAATGGCAATCACTGCGGTGTGTGTGTGTGTGTGTGTGTGTGTGTGTGTGTGTGTGTGTGTGTGTGTGTGTGTGTGTGTGTCTGAGAGAGAGAGAGAAGGGAGGGAGAAAGACAGAGGGAGTCGGAGGGAGGGGGAGAGAGAGCGGGAGTGAAAGTGAGTGAGGGAGGAAGAGAAAGAAAAACAGAGAGAGAGGGGGAAAGAAAACTGACAGAGTGACAGAGGGAGTGAGGGAGAAAGACAGAGAGGGAGAGAGAGAAACAGACAGAGAGACTAAGGAAAAGAGAGAGAGAGAGAGAGGGAGGGAGATGGAGAGAGAGGGAGAGAGAAAGAGGGAGAGAGAGGGAGGGGGGTTAGGGAGCAATCTGTCCATACATTAGCAACAATCTACCTTCAGCCACATTGAAACCATCGATGGTATGATCCATATGATCCGTATGATCCGTACGTTGTCTTTCTCCCAAACAACGTCTGGCATATTCTCGTCCACAGCCTGTAGAACTACACTGACTTCTTCAGTACACTGAGACTTCATTAATTCCCTCAGACTACAGGTGTTTGCTTCGTGGTCCCGTGAGGTTTCTGTCCTTCGTGGTTACGACACATGAAGTACAGATGTGTTGAACAGGAACACACTTCAGTCAGGACCTGTAAAGGTTTTAACTGTGTAGTTTGACCATGTGTATTCCAGTTTGGCAGTGTGACTCTCCTCATGTGATGCTCTGGTATCTGAGATATAAAACATCTGAACATACAATATATTACAGAGACACAGTCTGAACTCCCTCCAGGCAGGGTGCTCGTCCGCCGTGGGAGCTCGCTGGCTGTTTGAAGGTTCCGACCGCAGGTGCCTGGAGGAGCTCTTTCAGGGCCATTTGTGGGAAGAAATAAGGACTCTAGATACTTCTGAGCATCCGCGAAACCTGCCTGGAGGGGTTTGATGGATCGTGAACCGGACCCACCAGTTGATGTAATAATTCAGCCACGCTCCATCTTTTTCTGTTTTCTCTACTTTGTCAAAGACGACTCACAAATTCTCGTGAGTCGTCGACACAATTAAAGCAGAGAAGGATTAAGAGATGAACACAGGATGGGCTCGTGGCACTCAGGTGTTCGGTCCATCTGTTCCTTCGCCGGATGGCCGTCAGGTCAAAGCTTCAATTTGAGAGGAATCCGAGTAGTGAGCACACGCAGAAGAAAACTTTGAACTATTACTTATAACAAACTGACGTACTTTGACTGAGATCTATTGGCCGGTCGTTGCGTGAGTCGGCTGCGTTGACTGACAGGTACAAAAGATTCTTACTGCCTGTAGTTGCAGACTTGGCTAAGATCGTCGGGTTTTATGTGCTGCGGATATTAATTCTGCAGTGTCATGCCGGGGTCGACTCCTAGCGCGAGGGTATTATACTCTACTGTAAGGATCCTACAACATCCTGTTGCGTACGCAGACTCTCAAGGTTCAGGCTTTGAACCTGCACTATCATAAGGAGTGTGTTTCTCTTGGTAAAAAGGCTCGTGCTTGTTCAAAGAATCGACTGTGACACAGTTCATCATGACTTCGCTCCTTGTTAAACTCTACTTCTGAAATGATTGTGTACATATTGTTCGAGTCGATTCCTTTAAATGTGCTTTTCAACTGTCATTTCTTGTGTTGAAAGAAGTTAGTGGAGGTGAAGGGCAGGGTACTCCATCCTGCACCAAGGCCTGCGTTCTACACTTCTGTACGCCAGCTGGAGATAAAAAGGTCCCCTTGAAATAAGTTTGGCTCTTGGATTCAATGCTGCAGCTCCAAAATCACAAGTCTGCAAACTACATCTAATAAAAAATACAGATGAAAGAACCAAAAAGATTCACTTCTGTAAGTTAAGAAATTGTCTCGTACAGCATATAATAATAATATAATGAATTCCACTGGTCTAATATGCTGATACAGATGTAAAGATAACAGAGGTCATAGGTCACAATGTAGAAGCACACACATACACACACACACACACACACACACACGCTGCAGTTTATAGAGCAAAACAACTTACATTAGGTTATGTGGCTTTCTATGCTTCACAGATGGAGATGTAATAATCCATCCAGCATCTGTGCACACGCAGCATCGCTGCATCGCTGCAGCTGACTTCTTTATATTGACTCACATCACAGCCTGCGACTCAGCAGGTGTCATCCGGTCTACATTGACGTCATGCCCCAGTATATTAGATCCAGCGTACTTTCCAATAAACACAGTAGAAGATTGCTAAGATCTCGAAGTCTGCGTGAGCTTTACGATTATGACGGAATCTTGGCGACCGTCATCAGGATCCTATTTAGAAAAATAACACGAGTAAATACATCACATTTTGCTCTAAAATAAAGAGTTCGCCTTGTTTACAGGTTTCCACGTTGTCTCACAGGTATTTCTACTACTGTGAATAGGTCCGATTCAAGGAGGAAGTGTGTTAGGAAGTCGGATCCGAGGTCTGGCAGCACATCTCTTCCCTCACGGTGCCTCACTGTCAGTCCGGGTTCGCTGCACTGCTGCTGACGTCGTTTGTCAATTGGATAAACAGACATTTAAAGGGGTTCACACATAAAACTGAAGTAAAACTTCTTCTTATTTATCAACACTATTCATCTCAAACTGCAAGCACAAGATGTCTCCTACTCCACTGAAGTCCGTTCTCTCTGTTTGTTCATTGGAGGCTTCAAGTTTCAACATCGGACTTGTGTAAGTTTCCAAACGCACCAGGATTAGTTCCCATTCAAACAGTTATAATATGACACATCCTGCTCGTTGGTTAAGTCCCTTTGACTCAGATTAAAGGGGAGCACAGAGAAACTTTCTTTCTTCTGCAGATGAATGTGAACTCTGCAAACTCTGCACATACACCGTTCTGCACAGTCAAGGCCAGACATTCAACTGGAGGCTTTAGAAGAAGAAAAAAACACACTATTGTGCTGCGGAGGATTTTAAGAATCAATCAAACCCATTAAAAAACACTGTTGCACCAAACGTCATTGAACTGGTTCAGGGGCCTGTTTTGAAAGGAACAGTGATCACGTCTCGTTAGCTTCATCCAACTTCCTCGTCCTGCAGGTTCATTTTCCAAAGCACATATAGAAATACTGGCAATCATGTGAGTTACTGCTTCTTCTTCTGCTGCTGGCCGGTGTGATCTCCAACTCTGCTGACAGAGCTGTCAGCGGCTCAGCAGCTGCGTCCAGGCAGACAGCGAGGATTACAGTGGACCTTTTATTTTCTTTGATAATGTGACAGTCTCATGACATTTCTCCCTTCACTGCCAAGAGATGCCACAACAGGCAACAAAAGCAGAGTCTCATGGGTAGAAATGATACTCAAAACCCATCTGGGTTTGTAGCACAGTGGCGAAACTTGAGGAAAAAATGCTTTTTCAGACTGTTGCTATTGAGGCCTTCTGGAAGATGTAGGCACAAGCTGAGGTGAGTGAGGCAGGTGAAAGGTCTTGTTTTAAAGGTCACCTTCACTGAGGGACCACCTCTCTCCTAAACGGAGACAGTTGCAAACTTATGTTTCCCTTCACCGATCCACAAAGAGTCGTGAAGCGTACAATCACGTCCGTGTCTGCTGATAAGATCCTTATCTGACTTTTTTATTTTTTCCTCCGAATGCAAAACTGTATAAAACCAGAACAAATTATACGAGCTCACATTAATTCCTCAATTACTGGACCCTCTCTCAGACTGACCTTTAATTTGTGTTCACTAATTTGAATAATTATTGTCATTATTAGGATTTTTATTATGAGGATTGTATTTAATTGCTCATTTAACTTTGAATAATGTCACAAAAAGTCAGCTCAGATCAGCGGCTTTAAAATTCAGCATTAGATTCGTATGCGGATGTGAGGGAGAAGTCTGCTCCAGAGTTTGATGGTTGGTGGTGTCATAGAGCTGCAGATAAAGACCAGGAACAGGAGGGAGGGACCGTCTGAAGGAGCCCTGTGGTGATGGAGCCAGTGTGGTCGGAGGAGGACAGGTGGGACATGTTCAGTGGACTTTGTACATGTATTGATAAGTGCTGCATTGTTTTGGATAAGTTGATATTCCTTTTTGAAAGTCTAAAAAGTTGGAGCCAGTGACTAACAGCTAACAGCAAGCTGGAGACAAAAACATCCACATCCTGTTTCAACACGTTCATCTGCATTAACTAATTACCTGTTTTGCCACAGGTCAAAGGTCAGCGAGACAGTGGGGCCCACTTTAATAGTAGGGTCTTTACGATACACTGATGTGTCCTGGTGATGTCATCCGACTCATTGAGGGCCCTCTGACCTGCTCAGTGTTTTAGAGCTCTAATTAGTCGTTGACCTCGTCTCCTCCCATGCGACCCCTTACACCCATTCTGACCCCCCTGACCCCGGTGGTGAGGTCACATGCCTGTTGACATCAACAATCAGCACTCCTTTCCAGTGTTTGCACGTCTCTGACTGGTGGACAGACGTATGTCTCGACTGACATGGCTGCTGTATGTGACAGAAACAGAACACTAGAACAAGTTCAGACTTTACTGCTCGTCTTACAGACAACTTGATCAGAGGAACTGGCAGAGGAAGTCTTGTTGGACATCAGATCAAAGAAAAGATCGTTGGGGACATTAAGTGGAAACCAGTCAGAAGGCAAAACACAGAGAAAAGTGGATTGAAACTCGAGTATCTCTACCAATAATCAATACAATGTCATACATCAACTCTGACATGAATCCTTACCAAGTGTTGAGTCAACTCTGACTCCAGGACCGATGTCAGTGTTGATGCTGGCCTGTAGAACATGCAAAATTCCACTTTTAGAATTTAATAATAAGTCTAATTTTAATGAACTAACGTAGTTCATGTTAGTACACTGAAGGAAATGTTTGTTGATTTCCAATCATAAGCTGTGGTGTAATGCCGGCTAGCAGTTGATTAATAGACGACCTCACACGTCCAGACACTGGAGACACAACCATCATATTAATGTTGTTTTTTTTCCTTTTACATGAAGTCAGTGTAAATAAAACATACAGGTAGATAACCTTCATCTGTCAGACGGAGTGATTACCGCTCATGATAGATTAAAACCATCAGTTACTGAGTGACAATGTGCTGCTGTGCCACACCGGCTGAGAGTGTTTAAAGATCCACACATAGTTCGTCCATGTTTGATTTCGTCTTTATTATCTGCATTTTCCAGTATTTTTTCTTTTTGTTTACACAGAAAGACTTGTGAAAAACATCAATAAGTGCATGTGAATTAGTAAGGTATCCCTGGTATTATTGAATGAATGTTTTCTTATCTGCAGCAAAACGTGATTTTAATAGAATAAATCTCAGAATGTCTCTCAGAGCAAAAACGAACTGGTTCATCATCCGTGACCTGGAACTTCAAGCGGGATCTCTCGCCGCACTACAAAATATTTTTTATTTACAAGGTCAGCAAATGGAAAGGAGGAAGTTGAAGCCTGCAAGGCAGTGCCAGCGAGACAAAACCTGACAAAGGTGAGTCTGTTTCCCCTTCGTACTCGTCCAGACCGAAAGACGATAGCCTGGTATTTAGTGAGAGGAGATGGGCGGATGGGCCGTCCCTCCACACCCGGACATTACAGGCGTCGGCTCACACTGACCGACGGACTGACTGGTGAACCAGAAGTTCTGTTCTGCCCGGGATGAAGAGCTAATAGCATCTTCTTCACTACAGTCCATCTGATGTCCAGCTCTGCTACTTCCATCATGTTTCCTGTTTTATTCTGTAGTTTATTGACCTTCCCTTAACGTTTAGATTCACTTCCTGTCTGTATTTGTTCTGACCTGCTTCACCCTGTGTTTCACCTACACCCCCCCCCCCTTTTTTTTGTTTTTCTTTCTGAATGACTCTGTTTTCTCTGAACCTTGATTTTCCTCTTCTCTAATGGTTTGTTTGTGCGTTATTGGACTGATCTCTGTATCGACCATTCCGACTGACTTCATATATTACTGGTCTGTCTGAGTCATGCTTCTGGGTCCGTTCTCTGTTTGGCTTCCTCACGTCATTAGAGTCTCTCATGAATCTTACCTAATAAAATACCGTGTGAGTGTTTACACAATAATTCCTGCCTGCCTCTGTAATGTGCAGTGCTACTCATTATAAGGCCTCTGTTGCCTTCAGGTTCACCTCGTTAAACGTGCCGCTTGCTATCACCATCAAGCAGCAAGTCTAACATCTGTTCAAGCTGGTTTTTCTACCAGATAGCAAACCCAGCTTGAGTTGAACTAGACTCACATGCTGTTTACAGTTCATCTCCAATTCTCTTATGTTAATTGAGAATTGGATGACTTTTGTTTTGATGTTATACTGTAAAAAGTCACTAAAGTGAGAGATTTGAGACCCCCTAAGTGAAATTTCAGCATGAGTGAAAATGATCCCAGGTGTTGATCCCAGGAGCCCTCAGAAGAAACCCAGAGAGAAACAAACTCCACACTATTAATCATGATAAATAACTAAAGCAAGAAGAGGTAGTTTTGCATCATTGATGCAGAATTTGAAAATATAAACCTCCAGTTGTTTCCACAACCTTGACGTGTCCCGTCTGTGGCTCCATGAGGCGGCCAAACTCCGGACAAGGTAACTATTTACAAGATCAAGCAGATTCTCATCGATCTCTGAAAGCATCCAGTTACGTTTCGGGGCCCCTGAGGAGGAGACCCAGAACATGCAGGAGGGATCACATGTTCCATCTGGCCTGGACACTTCAGGGGAGCGACGGCAAGTGTCTGGACAAGAGGACATCCTGGGCAACATGTTCAGCACTGCCAGCAAATCATGGATACGCAGCGGGGATTTCATTGATGGATGTCTAAAATATTGACTTTTTTTATGCTGTTTAAGACTAAACCAGTCAGAGATACTGTGTATTAAACTTATAGGTGAGGTGTAACTGGTGAAAGTGACAGAAACAGTAAGACAGCAAAAATATTTTCTTTCCTGAAATTAAAGCAAACGATGAAAAGAAGAATATCAGAGGAGAGGTTGGCTTCTTAACATCGCTTGAGCTATAGGAAGCATCTTCTAAGATTAACAGTACAAAGGAGGGTTGATCAGATTATTATTTGACGAAGGAAATCTATATAATAATGAATTCTGTACAAATATTATCTTGGTGCTCACGACCTGTCACAAAAGTAATCAAAAAGGGAATCGATGATTGTCCTGATTAGAAGAATAATAAGGGCATTGGTATCAATTAAGGCCTATCAGTTCCCATCCATTCTCCCAATAGTACATTTGAACAGCTTCAGTTTTCATGGTGTTTGAATGGAGTCAAAAATAGACTGTTTCACTATCATTCAGTATCAGTGTGACTCCAGTTGCTACTTACAGGCGTTGCTTTCTGAAGACCGCAGTAATCTAGGACAAGCACGCTGTCCCCACCTAAAGTAGGATGTCCCCTTTGACCTAAAGCCATAAAGAATGGCAAAGTTTGGGAACCAGGATCCATGTGCGGGTGGATGGGAGGGAGGGTGGGTGCAAGGGGGTACTGGGTTACACTGTCAGGGTCACCTCTGCAGCCCCTTGTGAACACCCCTCACAATATGCCACCTTGAGGTAACAATGACTCCATTGTTCATCCGGACAATGCTGTCTGAAGGACAGGGTTAAAGGGGCGGATGGGAGGGGGGGGTTAACAGAGCGGAGGGACAGCAGGGAGCTCAGCACCTGGTAAAACTGTGAGGATGGGAGGTGGACATGAGGGGGGGTGGTCACAGTCCATCGGTCAGGAATAGCTGTGGACTGGAGGCGAACATGCAGCATTGATGTTGGGCAGGACCACTGACTCGAGGCAGAGTTTCCCATGTGGAACCAGGGACCAGTCGGTGTCCTTGGGGGGTGCAGAGCCACAGTAGGAAGTTTTAAAGAGCCCCTGAAGACTGAAGACTCCCTCCAGTCCTTGAGAGTAAGGAACAACAGCTACATAACTATCATATTTATGCACCATACATGTGATTGTTACACTTTCCTTACAGTCACTGAAGGCAACATCTCGGACGTCCTGTCCTCATCGTGATGCTGCTGTTTGCACACTGTCATCACAACCCAGCGGATTTTCAATATACTTGTTGATGATGAAGATAAAACACATAAAGGCTTGTTGGATTTTTTTTGTTAATCTATATCCCCTCAACTATAAATGTGTTCCTGTAAAGGAAAGGTTCAGATTCACACAAATCTGTAGTAGATTGGTTTGCTATAATCATATATATTGTACATTCACATGCTTTACCCTGCATGATTAAGCTCATATGAGCAGTTCAGGCAGCTGTCTAATTGGCCTTTAATTGACAGCAAGCTACACGCCATAACGGTCTCAACAAACAAACAAACATGTATGTATGGAACCCACGCAAACAATCCCACACTCACACATAACACACAAACTCTCTGCAACGAGACTCAGGACCACAAAACTAATGTATCCCATTACTACTTGGAAATAATGGGGCCATTTCCTCCCTCCCAGTGGTCTTTATGAATAGTGTATAAACTTAGCCACACGTCGTATTCTTGGGTTACGAAGGGACGACTCTCCGACGGGAGGTGGGAAGATCTCAAACACGTATCTGCCTTTTATTCACACCCATATAAACGTAAAGTACCTCACACAGTAAATACACACACACACCTGCACATGGACGTGAACACAAGGTATCAAAGTGCTTGAAAGCTCTGTCTAAACAGAGACCCGAGGCCAACAGTTGGGGCTGTTGTCCTGAGTGAAGCTCCACCATCAGTGGCTGTAGCCTGTGTAGCATCCTGTGTAGCATTATGGACAATAGCTGTGCTTCATGCAGAGAACAGGCATTATCCAGTTCCTCTCATTTTCTTTGAAATAACACTAATGGCCGCGCATGCCTTGAATGCATCTTCTTAGTCTCATCATCCGAAAATGCACAATTCCATAATTCGCAATTGTCTTTCGTCAGTTAACAGTGGCACAGTAAGATGAATGCGGCGGTGACTGGGAGGATTACTGCAGGTCTCAGGGTCTCTCGTTCTCTCTCTCTTCGTCTTGTCGGCGGTGTTGTAAAAAAAGCCCTTTGTTGTGCACTGCAGTATAAATCATTTACAGGCTTTGCATAAATTTGGGTAATCTCCTTCATGGGGGCTGGGCTGCCTATATCTGATTCAGTGGACACCAGGGAGGAAGAGTTCATGTCGACTGTGCGCGCACATACAGTTTGTGTGCGCAGGGAAAACCTGCACACGGTTACAGTATCACATACTTTACATGCATCACGTGTGCAACCTAATACATCCCATAATAATTCCATTACCGTTAAAATACAAGATGAAAATACAGCATTTACAGTATTTGTCAGATTTCTCTTCAAAAGTATACAATACGTAAAATATATATTTAATAAGACAGCAGCTCTGAACGCTGCAGCGGGTGACAGTGTCCGATTTGTTGCCTTAGTCACATGAATTAAACTTTACACAAAAAAGTAATTTAAAAAAATCCATTCACAGGCACAAAACTCTGCACGTAACTCATGAAACGGATCTAAAAAATAAAGTTACAAAGTATATCGCAATAAGGTACCGGAGCCATGGGCCAGTAAACAGCCGCAGTGAGAGCTGAGTCTGCACTCTAAAACACATTCCCAGTGGGTGCTGCCCTCCGTTACAGATGTTCGTTGTCACCGATCCTGTTTGTGATATTCCTGGACAGAAGATGCAGCTCAGGGATGAGAGTTTCAGGATCGCTTCTCTGCCCTTTGTAGATGATGTGTTGTTGTTGTTGGTCTTATCAGAATATGACCAACGGGTTCTGGGGAGGTCTGAAACTGAGCTTGAAGAGATTAGGATGAGAGTCAATACCTGCAAATCTGAGGGCGTGCCCAAAAATGTTGGATTGCCTCCTCCTGGTTGGGAAAGAGTTGCTGCCCCCAGTGAAGAGATAAAGTATCTCGGGGTCTTGTTTACAGGGACAGTAACATTGAGTGAGAGTTCTACAGGCAGATGTGAGCAGCCTCTGCAGAACTGCAGGTGTTGCATTGGTCCTCTGTGGTGAATTCACGTTCCAAACCTCATCGTTGGACGAAAATACTCTGTAGTCACACTCAGAATGAGGTCGTGGATACAGGCGGCCAAAAGAAGTCTACTCTACAGGGTTTCTGGGCTCAGCATTAGACGATGGGTGAGGAGCTCAGACATCTGATGGAAGCTCAGAGTGGAGCCGCTGCTCTGTCATGTCCAAAGGAATCAGCTGAGGTGGTTTATGGTGGAGGTGGCATTATATTGGGACGCCTCCCGGGAGCCATTCATTGAAGATGAATCCAACAAATCCAACTGAGCGGAGGCCAAGGTGTAGACAGATGGATGGATGGATGGATGGATGGATGGATGGATGGATGGATGGATGGATGGATGGATGGATGGATAGACTAGGTTTTAGAGATGTCAAGTAAATATATTTTTCAATACATGTCTTTTTCCTCAGCAGATATTATTCTATTCTCATATACAGTGTCTCTCTCACACCGTGAGCGTCTTCTGGTCATGTGTTACTCCTGTTCACACTCTCAGTGCAGTGACATGGCCGCTGTAAGACAGTAAATCATTGAGAGGCGGAGTGCAGCGCTGAAAGCTCGGTGACAGAAGATAAAACATGCAGCAGCAGGAATACTCTCCACTCTGAGCTCTGCATACCTCCTCCTCCCTTTCCTCCAGAAAATATCCTGACAGTATTTAGTCTGAAAACACCGTGCAGTCCATCCGGCTGACAATTTCATGCACGCATGAATCATCTCTGCGAACAAAAACAGAGTCGTCTGGAGAGACGAATGCAGGGTGCATGTATGTGAACTGAAAAAAAAACTGAACTTCGTATCTAATCTAACCTTATTTCAGTCTCATCATGTCAGTGTTGTGTAACGGTCTGTGTCCTAATCAGCATTGTGTTATGTTGAAATAATATAAATACTGTGAAGAACAATTGCAAAGTGCATCTGCCTTCCATTTAATACGGTAATCATTTTGGCATATTTGGCATATATTAACTGGTTCTGACTTCCCTTGAGTTAATTTAGTTTTTTGTTTTTCATTTTGAAAATGTGCTCATCCACTTCAGACTGACAGGTTTTCCACAAGTCTGCTCCTGATGGCGTCACGAATGTTGGAAGGAACCTCAATCAGGTCACTGCAGTGACGCCGCTGAGCTCAGTGGAGTACTGTGACATTGATGTGGTGACATGTGAGAATTAGATCAGACGTATCGTAAACAAACATTGAAAAAGATTCCTCGTGTTTGATTATTAAAGGGCCATGTGGCCGAGAGTGTTGCCAAAGAGCCCGGCAGCGTCGACGTCAGTTTGCAGGTTCTTCTCCCCCTGTGCCCGAGGGTGGAGATCAGGGTGGAGGTACCGCTCCCTCACGTTCACTGCAGCTCTGAGATCCTGTCTTCAGCTTCTTCACCTACGTAAACAAGCAATGTTCTATAACAGTTGGATCGGTTTTGCTTCTTTCATAAGAAGAAACCTGAGGGAAGGTTTCCTACCAGGATTTAAACTTTAATTTCTGTTTATATGATCTTGAATATTTAATGATAGGCTAACACTTCAGATTAGATATGAAACCAGGTTTCCAGGGCCTTTAAACTAACTGTATATAGTATATAGTGATGCAATAACAGGCATATAACAGCTCTAACGATCGGAATCGAGCCATCACGGTGTTAAAACATGAATAAATATTGTTTCAGTTTCCAGAATGTAACAGATGTGTTTTTCTTCATCCTGACCATTTGCATATTATTACTTAAATTGCAGTGGGTTGAGCTCTCTCAGCATCGTACGACAAGGAAAGCAGCGTTTAGAAAATTGGCACATATTGAAATGAGTCGCGCAGCAACAATGAAATGGGTTTCAAGGCAGTTGTGAGGAGAATGAGAGCCGCAGTGTGAGACCTTGTCGCCGGGGTTTTCAATCCGACTCACCTCCTCTCTCACCTGTTCAGGCATAATTGTAACACACACAGGGCAAACACAGAATTTCAAACTACATGGTGAAGTCTGTCCCTCTTTCTCTCTCTCACACACACACACACACACACACACACACACACACTCATGGACACAAAAATCATTTGCCAGGATCGTTTTGCACGTCCTCAGTCAGAAACCCCATCAACTTTCACAGCAGGGGACAGAACAATGAAACACATCCCAGACCGCGGTGCCTCTCTGACACACATATAGGCACCCCGCACACCACATACATCCGCTCAGGGATGTGGTGGGTTATCATTTAACATGGTGGCCACGATCGCGCACTGCACGCCACTCAGAGATGCTGCTGGAGGCGAAGCACTGCACTGTTATGAGAAGCAGGCAGGTCTGAAACAAGGGATGACAAATGGCTCCTTCAGGTATCGACAGTTGGAAGCACTCGACCTCAGAGATGCATTTAGAATAAAAAGCAAAATGAACAATTCTTCATCTTTTATAAGACGTTTAAAGTTCTTTGTTGTGTATCCACTTTCCTTCCTACAATGATGTAATGAGTTCGCCAGAATACGCTGGCGGTAACTCGGAGACGTCATACAGTATGTGGGGTTAACAGGAAACACTTTGCCGGAATAACCGCAATGTCTTACAAAACAGAGGTGACCCTGAAGTAGGACAGCTGACTGTGTCGCAGTGAGTCAGCCTCGCTGCTAATTCCTCCCAGTGGCCATTCACAGTACTGCAACGACAAATATCCCATTGACGCTAAAATAATAAAACACCTCGATGGTCTTTTCTCTTTACAAATAATTATTATTAAATACTTAATAACAGCAC